>JABXWE010045122.1:0-18318 GCA_014611495.1 Limonius californicus
TCGCCTTGAAGGTTTAAAATGGATCAGATAATTGTATAATAAATGTAGATAGAGTCTTTTGGTATAATGCCAGGAGTATTAAGTAGTCCTAGATATTGTAGCTTATGAAGTGACATTAATTTAGGTATCATAACTAGACGATGGAACAATATTTAGGTATCATAACTAGAAAATGGAACAATATTTATGTCTAATGTGGATCAGCTGAAGTCAGACAGAATTAGATCTAATGCTGTATGTTAGCCGTGAAGGTTTAAAGTGGATCAGATAACTGTATAGTAAATTTCGAGTCTTTTGGTATAATGCCAGGAGTATTGAGTAATCCTAGATGTTGTAGCTTACGAAGTTACATTAATTTAGATATCGTAACTCGACAATGGAACAATATTTAGGTCTAATTTGTAACAACTGAAGTCAGAGAGAATTAGATCTAATGCTGTATGTTAGTTTTGAAGGTTTAAAGTGGATCAGATAAGTGAATAATAAATGTAGAGTCTTTTGGTATAATGCCAGGAGTATTAAGTAGTCCTAGATATTGTAGCTTATGAAGTGACATTAATTTAGGTATCATAACTAGACGATGGAACAATATTTAGGTATCATACCTAGAAAATGGAACAATATTTATGTCTAATGTGGATCAGCTGAAGTCAGACAGAATTAGATCTAATGCTGTATGTTAGCCGTGAAGGTTTAAAGTGGATCAGATAACTGTATAATAAATTTAAAGTATTTTGGTATAATGTCAGGGGTATTGAGTAGTCCTAGATCTTGTAGCTTACGAAGTTAGATTAATTTAGATATCGTAACTAGACAATGGAACAAAATTTAAGTCTAATTTGTATCAACTGAAGTCAGACAGAATTAGATCTAATGCTGTATGTTAGTTTTGAAGGTTTAAGGTGGATCAGATAATTGAATAATCAATGTAGAGTCTTTAGGTATAATGCCAGGAGTATTAGGTAGTCCTAGATATTGTAGCTTACGAAGTTACATTAATTTAGGTATCGTAACTAGACAATGGAACAATATTTAGGTCTAATTTGTATCAACTGAAGTCAGACAGAATTAGATCTAATGCTGTATGTTAGTTTTGAAGATTTAAGGTGGATCAGATAATTGAATAATAAATGTAGAGTCTTTAGGTATAATGCCAGGAGTATTAAGTAGTCCTAGATATTGTAGTTTATGAAGTTACCTTAATTATTAAGGTATCATAACTAGACGATGGAACAATATTTATGTCTAATGTGGTCAGAAGTCAGACAGAATTAGATGTAATGCTGTAAATTAGCCGTGAAGATTTAAAGTGGATCAGATAAGTGAATAATAAATGTAGAGTCTTTTGGTATAATGCCAGGAGTATTGAGTAGTCCTAGATATTGTAGCTTACGAAGTTACATTAATTTAGGTATCGTAACTAGACAATGGAACAATATTTATGTCTAATTTGGATCAACTGAAGTCAGACAGAAGTAGATCTAATGCTATATGTTAGCTTTGAAGGCTTAAAGTGGATCAGATAATTGAATAATAAATGTAGAGTCTTTAGAGGTTAGGTATAATGCCAGGAGTATTGAGTAGTCCTAGATATTGCAGCTTATGAAGTTACATTAATTAAGGTATCATAACTAGACGATGGAACAATATTTATGTCTAATTTGGATCAACTGAAGTCAGACAGAAGTAGATCTAATGCTATATGTTAGCTTTGAAGGCTTAAAGTGGATCAGATAATTGAATAATAAATGTAGAGTCTTTAGGTATAATGCCAGGAGTATTGAGTAGTCCTAGATATTGTAGCTTACGAAGTTACATTAATTTAGGTATCGTAACTAGACAATGGAACAATATTTAGGTCTAATTTGGATCAACTGAAGTCAGACAGAATTAGATCGAATGCTGTATCTTATCCTTGAAGGTTTAAGTGAGCTGGATCATTTTAAGTACAATGCATCGAATAATTTGGAGAGTAGTTAAGTCAAATGAAACGTCAAGAAACGAGTGTTGGATAGTCTTACACTTTATAGTTCAAAGCAACATTGATTTACTACTAGAATCAGAAAACATATTTAGGTTTGAAGTAAACTGATTAAATTGATTATATGTAGTAATGTCGATTGCCTCGATTGGTGTGTATTTGATTTACAATGACGTAGATTTAGATCCAGTGAACTGAATGGATATCAGCTACGGCTACTGAGTAAACCGCCTATTAGGTCAAATAGCTCTAGGTCTACTGCACCCACTCGTGCAGCAATTCTGTAGATTAAAATCCTACATACGGGATAGCTCTAAAACCCCAATTGATTCCGAAAATGCCCTAAATTGATGTGTAAATGCTGGTTTAGAGTCGACTAGTAGATTTCGGGTGTGATCGCGGCTTTTTAGATGTCTATACTAAGGCTTTATTTCCGCTCGCTCACGAAATCATTACGGAGGACAAAACAGGTCCATCGCTACTTGCGGAATAAAGCGGAGACGCATGTGACGAATATCTATCTGGACGTATCGGATGTGGTTATCGGCACCGGCTCAATATACACGGCCAAAAAATAGGAGCAAGGAATGCCGCAGGCACCTTAAAAAACGTTTAACGGTTTCTGGTCCCGGTGGTGTTCGTAACCGGACCAAAACAACTGTTTATTATGTGTATCACGAATCTCATTTTTTTCAATCAATGCCTTAAGCCGTAGACGTGCACTGGCCGAAAAATTAATGCTAAAATAGGAGCTTCTTAGGCGGCAATTATGTGGTTAAAAGTATTTGCTCGGTTTAGTTAGTGGGCAACTATAGTAATCAAGTTCGGTTTTAAACCTGTTTATAGAAAAGAATAAACTAAGTGAAAAAGTAAAATATTGCTTTGTTCTGAAATGGATAATTTTAGGTTCATAATTCTTGGAAATATTGTATGCGTCCCCAGCGTCCCTCGATTTTTATTAATAATTAGTACGCTGTATTGATACATTTTCGCTACTTGTCTAGGTAGAAGGTCCCATGAACTGGTAAAATTAGCAAAATAACTTAAAATGTTATTATTATTATGTAATTAAATGCAAAATATCTATAAAGATAGTATTTTAAGAAAACATTTACCATAGTTTTGCCACAGAAATCGAATTTAAACGACGTTTTAAATCGCGTTTGCCATATCAGAATTTTCAAGTTATAAATTCCCTTAATTAAAATTTAATTTTGTTTTGACGTTTAAGTTAATAACTTAATTATTTTTAGCTGAACGCTTTCTTGCAAAAATCACGATTTTAAAGTGTTTTTCCTAACACTTCACCAAAAACATGAACGTTTAAAATTGAGTGCCAAAATTTCAGATTTTTTAAGTTGCGTTTCTTCACGGTAGCATTTAGATGGAAAGGCTATCAAATTTGCATTTTTCTCACAAAAGTTTTGTTTGTGACCTTTAAATACCAACAATATTGCGATTTACATAATTCTAAATTATGGATTTCGTAATGTGAATTTATAATACTAACCTAACATTTTGTTGTGTTTGTCGTGTAAGGGCTATTGGAGTGAAACTGTCTGTTGCACTTTCACACGTACCTGAAATAGAAAACTATGTATTAATTAAATTTGCACCCATAAGTTGTTAGTTTACGTGTATTGCACTGGAATTTGTTTTCAAATTCCAGTGCTGACATTTAAAAGTACAATTACTTAAGTATTTAAAAAAACTTCTATTTGAATAATACGTTTTATAATAGTCAGGTTATCTTTTTAAAAATGTAAAGTTACATATACGGTATAATTTAGATAGTTAAATTTTTATCGAATTAAGGAGAAGTACACATTTTGCTACAAATATTAGAATTGATATCTTACACACTAATAAAATTTATGTATAAATTCACAGCGCATTTAAAGCGATGCATTTCTTATGTTAACTGCCAAATAAAATAGATAATGATGGACTATCAATATAACCTCTAAATGACTTGAAAATGGTTACCTATCTTTACAGAAACTGTTTTATATTGACGTGCGGTACTTTTGAAGAAATATATCTTCGTTAGAGTTTGTAATTGCATTTGTCAGGTTTGTTAATGTATTTATAAATAGTACTTGCTGGTGTGTGGTTGAAGTACGTCAGGGCCGTTACTGCATTCATTTTAACGGGGTACCGTTTTCGCTACAGCTTTCGAATCTTTTCGTTAAGCGATTCAGTAAAATTCGTTACTGCCGCCGTTACGCGGCATCTAAATCTTTCGTTAGGGTTTCCGTCAAACCTCGTTTGTACCTTCGTTAGTATCTTCGCAAACATTTCTTTAATAACTTCGTTAGGTTTTGATTATTACAATTATTCGAATTCGTTACTGTTTTCGTTCTTATCATTATTGTAAAAGCCCCGTAACAAGGAACATTGTGTTATAGTTCAGGTAAGTGTTTTCGGTTACAGAGTTAGAGATTTTGTTACAACTCAATGTCCGCGTTCTTCTTGAAAGCCCAACTCCGTTAACTTTCTTATAGTGTGTGTGCTACCAGTGGTACAAGACAGTACAGACAAATAGTTTTACGCGACCCAAACCACGCCGCGCCGTAGAGGTTTTACTAGGCGTTAAAACCTTAGCCCAGTAAGTCTGAACGAAACATCGAGGAGTATAGGCAACACAACCACCACATTAGTAACGTTGGCGGCTGTCCTAATACCTTCCATCAGAGCGAATAGATTTTTGAAACGTCACTGATGGTGTGAGTGAGGTGAACTACTAACCAACCGGAGGTTTGTTAATATTTTCGTTAGTTATTGTTATTATTCATTATAGTCTGGTGCTTCTGTTAGAATTTGTTAAGGTTTACTTAAACGTTTGATATGTGTTCGTACTATAGTAGTTACAGCTCGATACTGGCAGGTTCTTCGTTACGGGAAATTGTGGCATAAAATAAAACTATTACGGATTATTCATACATGACTACACTTGATAACGCTGGAAGAATCAAGAAAATAGTAATTGTATATTATGCAATAAATTTAATGTTTTCAATATTAGGTAACAATATAATGTCTTAGTAAAATTAAAGAAAAGAACATTAAATTGAAATTTCCTTAAGAAATAATAAAAGCGAAAAAATATAATCGATTAAGTTTTATTTGTAATATAAAAACAGGAATGAAGCAACAGTGTTACGGTCTTCGCTACATTTTTTTATTAGTTTATGCCCATTAAATACAAATAATGAAGAATTAACTAATGATCTACAAGATACTTGGATATAACTTTTCTATGATCTTCACTACGTTTCATTTAATATTATTTGGGGTATTTAATGCTAATATAATTAATAATAATAAACTAACTACTCCACGAATCATTTTTTGCGCAATTCCACGAATTTTCATAATTTTTTCTTCGTGTAATTGAGAAACTACCGCGTGTTAATGTTTTGAGGCTCATGTTTTAGAATTCCGTGACTGCTTAGTAATACATCCCAAATTCCTTCGCATTTGTACCGTAACTTCCATTTCTAACGCATTATTATAATTACGCCAGCCAACAGTAATCAATCTCTACTTTCACTTTTACCTTCTCAGTTTATCTCGGCCTGTTTAATAATCAACGAACACGCTTTTTAACTTAAAAATCAAGTACTTGCGAATTGGCTGCCGCGAGCTTCGCCGATGCTTGTAAATTTTCATTGCGTCAATCTGATGCGATTATTAAGGTAAGAAAAAATATATTCAGCGAGGCCTACGCGATCCCAATAAATCGAGCTATTTGTTGACAGCCGTTTCTCCCACACGGGTCTACAAATTAATATTGCATGTGCGATAAGCCCCAATGCTTTTACGTTTCGAAACTTTGATATTGTTGTTTCGCAACGTCCAAACCAATTCGCCAGGACACAAGTCAGAGTATCGGAAAGAAGAAATGTCGACCCGCAAATTTGTTTACAACAACGTTGGACGCGCGTCCTGCAATTATAAAAATTACTGTGTGCTTAAATTGATGGCATTGAGGAGCACGACCGTGACACTGACCAAACTTCGATTTAATTAAAAATTGGCTTTAGCATCGTACACTTTTTGATAAGTAGCTCCATTTGGAATAAGAAAACAACGCTCTAAATGTGGTCTAATTAGAAGAAAAATAAAAATTAATGCTATTTACAGCTCTACCCGCAGTGTGACTGAACGCTTATCTTACAAACTTCGACCAACCTATTTTTTATGATAGTTAATCTCTCAATCAGGGTATTATCTAATATGAGTTGTGGTGTAATTCTATTTATGTTAAACACGAACGGATACAGATCGTTCTGCTGTATACTGTTGAATTAGGGACAATAATAAACGAAGACGAGCCGCGCAACCGTTCTGCTAAAAAAAATATAACAGCTTTATCAGTTTTAGGCAATTAACACAACTACACAGTTAAAAAAGAAAAACATACAAAATAAACTATAAAACACGCTAAAAGACGCTTTTTAATATAAAGCCGATTTGTTAAAAATCCATTAGCATTAGTTCATACACAAAATATTATGTTAAAGAAGAGAATGTTTGGAAACAGCAGTTGATAGTTATATAGTTACATAGAAATAGCTACAAGGCTATAGAAGAGGCAAATACACGGCGCAACTTTTTTTAATAGTAGCAAAAAAGACGTGCCAGGCAATTCAATAACTAGAATATGTTTCGGGCACACAGCTTTGAAGATTTTACAGTTACTGAGTTATCGGTACCAATTTAAACAGAAGCTAAATACGTATTTTATAGAAAAACAATAGGAATAAAATTATTATATGCTATAATATATACTAAGGAATATTAACACAAGATCATAGACAAATAACAGGACTACGGAAGGAAATTAAAATAATTCTGCAAAAAATAATATTGCTGAGGCTCTACACCCCCATGAAGCTGTTTGGCGAACATACAATTCTATAGAGTTCTGTAATTACACAGAAAGGGTATGAAAACGTATCTGACAAACATTTTATTTAGAAAGTATCAACAAAAAAGTATAAACAAGAAGACCTGCGTGGCAATAGTTGTTAAGAATAGATTTTAAAAGCAGAGCTATGAAAGTTTTACAGTTACGTAATGAAAAACGCTGTAAAATACTACTAGTAGGCTACCATTTTGTTAGATAATATTAGCACGAGACCAAAAAAACCAACCGATTTGCTAAAAATACAGATTTAAAGAAGTACTTGCTTGCTTTCTTGCTTGCTTTGAAAGAGCGAGATCTAGAACGCGGTTTTCCAAGTAGAAGTACTACTGCGATATTATTTGTTAAAAAGACCCGACTTCTTTCCCCGTTAATAAAATATTGCTGCTATCTTTTCAAATAAAATTTATAAAATTGGATCAGGAAACGGATCATAATGAAACGGAAAACAAAAAATTGCAGCTGGTAACCATCTCAACAAAAAAAAAAAAAAATTGGACGACACAGCATAAATGTATTTTGCAAAGTAGAATGTTTAGATCGATAGTTACATGTCTTGGTACTACAAATCTATAGAAACGTGTAATGTGCAAGCCAACCGTTTGGTTAATAAATATAAAGATGAGAGATCACCGAGGATACGACTCCAAGCAACCATTTTACTATATATTACAAATATAAATTTCAGGAAGAGACTGTTGCTATTTCTTTATTTTTAGTTTTATAGGTATGTGTAAATAAGGGAGATGTGTTGGACATTAATCTTGGTTGTATTTAACTTTTCAGAAAATCACATTCATACAATTATGTAAATGCATAAAGCAGAACTGTATTTGAAATAACGATTGTATTTGGGTTAGTAATTAAATGAAATGAAGGGAAACATGTTGGACAAGCGTTTTGATAAAAAGTAGTAGGAAATGGTCGTAGAAAAAGAAAATGTATAGAGCAATTTTGTTGTGCCTACTTTGGTAAAGGTACGATTTTAGTAATTTTTGACCTCTTTGTAATTTTCAAATTACAGCATATGTGCAGGAAGTTAATTTATATTTAATTGAAATTCGCAAGTAAATATTGTCAAAAGCGAATAAGTATCAAACAAATAAATAAACAGCAATTAAAATTACGAATATTGTATCTATTTATTTATTAATGCATTATTTTTTAGTCTCGATGCTATTTGTTTGAAATTACAAACAAATTAAATGTTTGTGACCAATATTCGTACAATTATTGACGAATATTATCATAAAATAGCCAATTTATGATGTATGTTTAGACTTGGCATATTAATTAAATGTGGTAAACAAAAATGTTTTGAACTATGTTCTTTAAAAAATCATATAAATAGAGAATGTATCTCATGTAGATATGTACGAACACAAAGATTGGAATGAGGCAATAGAAAATCAAAAAGTACAAAACAACTAATTGTTTTACGAAAGTGTAATTTTTTTAATTATCACTTTGAAATATCAAAAAATATGTGCAGGACAACCATCTTGCTATAAACTATTTTTCTACAACTAACCTTTTATGGGCTAACACTGACAAAAACATACATTCAGGAAACTAACAATGTTTGCTTGACGCTTGCACTTGGATTAACCATCAATCGTAGATCAAATAGATTTAAATTTAAAATCACTGCATAAGACTGCTTATTCCACTGAAGCGAATAAATTTAATTGGCGAGCACTAATGGCAGTCTTCCGAAAAACTGTATCGCAATGACAGCCCGAGATAAATTCGTCATAAAGTTTTAGGCAGAAGCAGCACATGAAAACTGAATGAACTCGTTTTATCTCACCTTCATTTTCGCAAATTATCAGCGCCAGCAAAGCGGATTAATCTCATTATTAAATCACGATTTGGATCAGTCGGTGGCACATAACGTGTTGCCGCACTTTCTAGAGCCGCCAGCGATAACAATATAGATCACGGGGGTTACTTTCTGTTCGCCGCGGTTCCGCGCTCGGCCAACCTTCACTCCCAACTATCACAGTAACAGTACATTGTGGGAGTGCTATGGGAACGGCCTTCAGCTTTTTACTTAACCGGCGACCGTGTCATGTTTGCTAAACAGTGCTGGGCGACATTTAGCTTCGTTAGGAGGTGAACGACTAACCGGAAGCTTTCTGCAAGTGTAAGGAGCAACCTGTGACGCTTTGGCAAGAGGTCTAGAGGATTTACGAAGACGGGGGTGGGCGGGCGTCTGTCGTGTGCAGGAACCGTGCGTGGACAAAAGGACGCCCACACACGGAGCTCGATTGTTCTTAACGCGAATTCTCTTCATTAACACCAAAAGTTTTGTTTCGGTTGGAACTTGAGAGCAAGAACAGGTGCTTTAGCTGTCACACTTCGAACGCCAGGAAACACGAAAGAAACAAACTTGTCTTTTTTGAAATAATTCAGGTCTGTTGACACCTTTGGATAATTAATATTAACAGCTTGATGTACGCTAGGAAATACAAGCAAAAATATCACAAACTTAAAGCGCTTGGTTTAAGATTCCTCCAAGCATGTACTTTTTCTTGATATATATTTAAAATGATATACACTTATTTAAATTTTTAGTTTGACTACAGCAAACTACAAGTAAACGATCAATTTCAAGCAAGCAATACTCGTTGATTTAACACGGGGAGGTATTGTCACGTCACAGACCTGAAGCAAAGCAGAACTTAATAATAATGGCTTTCGAAATTTATTAGCACTTGAAAGTATTCTCCTATTAGCAAGTCTTTCCATTAACCAGCAATAAATGAAGACGTAAAACAAAAATCCGAGATATAAATTAAGCTTCTAAGTTTTCAAGCATGAGTACTAATAATGTTTTTAAAAAGTGGTGTTTGTTTGGGGATATTTTACATTTGTCACCTCTCGATAATTAATGTTAGCCGCTTCTGGTAGGCTTGGAAATACTTATAAAACTATACCACAGGAAAATAGCTCTTTTTAATGTGTCTAGTAATTTATTTATTTGTTTACTACGTGCGTGTTTAAGAGAAAGTAACTTAACGATCAGTTTCGAGCAATTAAAGTTCATTCATAAAAGCTTGGGGAGGTATTGTCACGAAACCAGTAATAGAAAAAAAAACTAATAACTTACAACTTTAAAGAGATTCGAAATCACTCTGTTCTTAGCAACCAAGGGAGATGTAAAACAAAAAAATAGTACTATAAACAAAGCCAGATTAAGGCTTTAACTTTCCGAACGCAATTCCTAACTACACAAATTACCATAAGGCACACTTTTAAAAGTTTCTTGCCTGTTTCGGAATATTTCAGAACTTCTGTCATTTCTACATACTTTTTATTAGCCCTTTGAGGTAGGCTCATCAATGCCAGCAAACGTCACACAGTTAAAAAGTTCTTTTTGGTGTTTGTCTACTAATTTATTCATTTACATTTCCTATAGGCGTGTTTAAGGCAAAGAAAACTTGTTAATCGGTTGCATAGCGAAGCACTGCGGATGGTATTCGCAGTCCACCACAATCCACGCTGGTCAGTACTCAGATGGGTGTACTAATATACTGGCACACGCAACCGGTCGTGCTTCGGAGTACACGTAAAACCGTCGGTCCCGGTTTTCATATGAACATCTTTGACAATCGTAAACCAAGTAGTGGAACTTCTCTGTTCGACTGGTTAGGTTAGCCTCCTGCCCGGCGTATGTACAAAAAAGGCTCACAGAACCTACTCCATTATAGGTAATTAACAGGCCATTAGCCTATAATCAGAAGAATAAGAGAAAATTTTAACTTACGTACAGCAAACTACATAGAAGCACAGCTTTCGAGCAACTAAAGTATTCTCTTCAACAACTGTTGCTATTAAATAGCAACAAACAGAGATTTCAAACAATAAATTTATTAAGTAAGGGATGACACCAGAAAAATGTCTTGTTGAAACGCAATTGGTTGAGCCCTTAAAAAGCACAACAAGTTTATGATGTACACAGACGTGGGTGTGGTGTACAATGGACGACGGTTGACCGTGCTTCTACCTCCTGCCGCACGCTGTCCGTCCGCGGACGGGTATATAAAGAGTACAGATTTCAGTAAGAAATCATTGTGTATTCATTTCGGTTTCATTCTCTTTGTTGCGGTTTGCTTACGAAACATAAGCTATTATTCTTCTTTGTCATCTGGTAATTTTAAACTGGAACTGAATTCCATTTCCAAATCTTTTTCCGAAACTTCCTCTTACCTCAGGAAATAGTTGTATAGTTTTAAAGGAAGGTAAATTCAGACTTTATAATAATTTTGAAAATGAGTGATTTAAAAAAACTGCGTTTAAGAGATGTTTCCGGGTTTTACCACCTTTTAACATTAAATTGATAAAATACTCCCAAAAAGTATTATAGGGGTAGGTATTGTCACGAGATAGACCATCTGTAGAAAAAAAACAAATTCTAATAATATTATACACAGAAAGCAATTTTGTCTTAACAAGTTTTCCCATAAACCAAAAAAAATCAAAATATTAAGAAAAAAACAAACATATGTTTAATGGACGCCAGTTCAAACCTTTTTTGCAAGTAATTCCTGAGAGTGCGAATTTCTATAATGAGTGATTTTAAGAAGTGTTTTGTTCCGATTACCGTTTGGCAGAAAGGAGGAAGAAAAAGGGATTCCCGCCCAAGAGCTTAAAAGGGAGGTGTTGTACTTTTGAAACATTCATGAATCACTAAAATTTCTGCTTTGATTACCTCTGAGGGTTAAAAGTGATAAAAACCTCTTCAAAGAGCGACTAAATTAATGCGTTGGATTTTTTGCGCGTCTGCGATAGCAAACAGAAAATTATTATGGATCTCTTAAATAAATTAGTTCTTTAGAAATAAAAAGAATTTGGTAGGTAATTAACGACTTTCGTCAGTTTCTTGTAAGTGGTATTTTGTTGTAGACAAAATTAGTATTAATGATATTATAATTCAAATTTTAATTGCCCCCCCTCCCATCACGTGTTAAACTACATAAAATGAATATAATTAACTAACTTGTGAGGGTACTGCAAGTTTATTACAGAAAGTTGTAAATGTATCGTAATGTTGAAAAATATTATTTAGTAATTTCCCTATTATAATTTTCATTTTATGCCATTAAATACTAATTTTACTGCAAGATAAGAACAGGCGCTACTTACTATTTATTTGAGGTTGATATACTAATGGTATTTTGAAACCTGTTGTTGGTTACTTATCACATCATACAACATTATTAAAAATTCCTATTCTAAATATGAATAGGACAATAACCTCAGGGAAAAAATTCCAAGCCATACATTTGTACAGTCTTTAATATATTACGTGACCCAAAAAAATATTTTTGCTTTGCCATAAAACATTTAGATATATCTAAGCATAGTTTGATTAAAGGTACCATGTTGAATTTTTCTTGTATATCTTGGTACAGATTTCGCCCCCATCATATGATCAACAACTAATCACAAACTGTGGAATATAGGTAATGTTTTCAGCAAACAAAATTTGAACATTATAAGTGCGAAGTTGCGTTGGTAAATTTTAATTACCGTCTGAGTGAAGTAAAATTTATTTATAAACGATATATTAAACTAAAAAGTAAGAACGTTTGAACGTTAATGACGTGCTCTAAAACTTAACCAAGAATGATTTCGACGTTTAGCCGTGTAAGTTTGTTTTTTACCAACAGTGCTCGCAAAAAGTTTGCGGTGTTAATGTTAACATACAATGCGCTGACTATCATCGTACTTGCTTTGCCTGTTATCGCTTTGGTGTAATTTCACTTAGTAGAAAATAAAATGTTTAATTAATTCAAAATGTAAAGTTTTAGTAATCTTAATGGGAATACAATTGTTATGTTTGTTCAAAGTAAATGCTTTAGAAATTGAGAAATTGCTTCCTTTTGTTTGAGCACTCGCTACTCAATAGCTTTGACGTTTATTCCAATTTCCCCCTTCGATGTAACAAATGTATTCAACCATACGCCTAAATTTGAATATCATATACATTTCAATAGAGCAGAGAGCTCCATTACTTTGCTGGAATCGTAAAATTTATGATCACCACATCTTATTTTTCCGGACCACGAATCAAAGCAAATTTATTGCCAAACGAAACTCCTATTTATTAGTGTCGCAATTCAAATTAAATTCCTGAGATAATTCACTACTATATAGGTCTGTTCAGAACAATTTGATTTTTAAGTACAAAATCAATCATTTTATTTTTAGAATTATTAAAATGAGTCAATTTTAAATGAATTCTTCATAAAAAAGTGTTTTGTTATTGTATTTAATTTTTTTTTATTTTACTTAATGCACTAGCAATCAGAATTACAAAATATCCTATGAGGTAATTGTTTGTCTAAGTTGGTAGACGTGAAGAGGCTAGCACCCATCGGTGCTGCCCCGCATGGTATTTACATGATTTTATATTCATTTTACATACAAATTTAATGTTTTTATTAGATAAGTCGATTAAAATACCATCAGTCCACTTCGTGGACTATTTAGACTATTTTTATTAGTCAAATATAATACCATTTTAGTTGGGTTAACAACAATTTGAATTAATATTTATTCTAAACGCTTATTTTTCATTTTTCCCACTTTGGTGGACAGTAAAAAATAAAATACATTAGTCCTTACGACAAACTTGTGGGTCAATATTGAAAATTTAGAAATACAGATAAGTGGAACCAAATAATTCAGACAATTCTATAGTTCTTGATATTAAATATGATTCAAAAGAATTAAATATATTTGAATTTATTAAAACTAAAGATATATAAATTGGAATTAGGAACTTGGTTTAGAGATCTTTGGTTTCCATTATTTAATAAGAAAGATATTTTAATCACGGATAATACATTAAGTTTTCTTGGATTTTCTAATGATTCTTCAGCGGTTTCAGATGGAACCGGTAGAATATTCAGACAACAAAAGAAAAAATATGTTAAATTTTTGAAGAATAACAAAATTGAATTCAAATGTATAAAATATACAGTCGAACTTCCATATATCGAAGTGTCAAAAGACCGCAAAAAATTCGTTATATAGAAAATAAAAAAAAAATATATCATACACATAACGTGAAGAATAACTAAAGGTGTTTATTTATATAATACATATCAAGAGATCCAAAAAAAGCTGATCCTCAGCGGGCTGTGGAATGAAAAGTCACGTCTTTACTAGACTAAAGGAATGTTTATGATGTCAGATAAAATAGTTATCTTTTTTTTGATACGAATCTGACAGATTGTTAAAATGATTTTTAATACATTTCAAAGAGCATTCATTATTGAATCTTACTTTCGGAACGGCTTTCAAGTTGACGGAGAATGGACCCATTCGATTCCTTCTTGTTTTGTGGAATTCCGAGAGAATATCCCAATGAAATTATTACATACCGAAAATTTTATGCTATGGTTAAGAATTTAGTCAGCAATTTTCGAGAAACTGGAAGTGTTGGAAGGAAAGAAGGGTCTGGTAGGCCAAAGAAGATAGTGCCTGTTTTAATTGAAACTGTAAGACAACGGATTGACGAGGCTCCAAAAATACCAATTAGACATTTATGCCAGCAAGTTGATGATTTAAGTTACGGTACATGCCACAGAATATTGAGACAAGCTTTACATCTGCATCCTTACCGATTTATTTCCGTTCAGGAGCTTTTAGAACAGGATCATCCAAAAAGAGTTCAGCTTTGTCGTTGGTTTTTGGATAATCTCAATGATGAACAGTTAAATTTAATCTTTTTTACCGACGAAGCCTGGTTTTACCGTAATGGGTATGTTAATTCACAGAATATGCGGATTTGGAGTAGCTAGAATCCACAGATTACAATTAAAGCTCCCCTTCATCCACAGAAAATAGTAATCTGGGTTGGAATGAGTCGTCATAGGTTAGTTGCGCCAATATTTTTCGAAGGCACGCTAACTGCAGCAAGGTACAGGAACGAATTATTGCAACCTTTCTTAAATGAACTTCACGATGATGAGCTACGGGATGGTTTTCTGCAACAGGATAGCGCAACAGCTTATGCAACTGCAGATACAATTAATTTTTTACGCGAATATTTTGATGGGGGAATCATTAGTAGGAATACTGCAACACCTGGCCCTCTCGCTCTTGTGATATTACTGTTTTGAACTTTTTTCTATGGCCCTATTTGAAAAACACCATTTTTAAAACTCCAGTTAGTGATTTAAACGAACTGAAACTTAGAATTTAAGAAAACTGTGAAGAAATTAACAACTCATCTCAATTATTACAAAATGTTTTTGAAGGTATGAGAAGACGAGTTCAGAGATGTTTGGAGGAAGAAGGCAGACATTTTCAACATTTGTTGTGATCATTACATTAGTTCAGGTTTACTGTTGCTCAATAAAAGATTTCTGCTCCTAAAAATGACGTTTCATTATTATTTAATTCCAGCTAACACAAGCTAACCTGAAATTGACATTATAAACATTCCTATAGTCTAGTAAAGACGTGACTTTTCATTCCACAGCCCGCTGGGGATCAGCTTTTTTCGATCTCTTGATACATACACGTAAATAAGCAGAAATAAGTAAGTACATCAGTAGTCAGAAAAACGTAAAACACGAAATACTGAACATACATATATATATATACAGTTATAAATTTATTGAAAGAAATCCGTAATTTTCTGCCGTACACTGCAATTAAATAAAGTTATTTAAACTGGAAAAAATTCCTTCAGGTACATTTTCTTTGCACTGAAATCCCCGTCGAATTGTTTTAAAGGCGGTTGTACATCATTATCCACAGGAATTGGAAAAGTTTTATTATCGTCTGCTACATCTTCGTCGCTAGGATACTATGAAATCACAACATTTTCATAGATTTCTAGATAATCCTCTAATTCGATCGAGGTTCTTTACATTTGTATTTTATTTCATTATTTTTATACTCTTCAGTAATATTATCCCAACTATACCAGAGAGTGGCTGTTTTTTAAATCTCTCCTTTTAATTCAAATAAATTAATAAGGTTTTCAGAATAACTTATTTCGAAATCATTTTCTTTAGACCTAATATATATTAGACTCATTTATTTCAATTTAAAATACTTGAAGAAAATTCTTTTATGATATGACTTTTTTATTAATTCCATTTTTAACAATTTATCAAATATTTCTACGCTTTCATTATATACTTCAATTGAATCATTTACAGCATTTTTTGACTCAATTAATAGATCAAGACGTTCTACCATTTCATTCGGATCTGAAAAGATACCGCTTCCAATTTTAAGTTCAGGAGTATTTTCATAGAAAGGAATTTTTTGTGTATCTTCTAAAACACTTTTATATTTCCTTAACTGTGAATTGACATATTGTAAATTATCAATTTTTTCTTTTTCTTGTGTTCTCTTAGCGTTTGTAATGTGCGCATTTAACGATTTCAATTTAGTAGATACTTCGGGTACCAATCTTTGCATTTCGATTTCTTACATCTAACGATTATAAATACGAGGGTTTGTCCAATTTAAATCGTTTTTTGATAATATCAAAATTCAAATCTTTATCAGGATTTAAGATTATTGATGCCGATACTGATGGTGATGGTGATCTAGATCTAGAATCGACTTCTGCCTTTGGTTAAGATAATAAATTCAATGAATCCGGCTCTAAAGACCCCCCATTATCCTCGATTGTTAAAAGATTTTTTGGATTAAGTACTTGCTGTGCAACTTCGGTAATATTTTCAAGTTTATCAATTATGGGTTTTTGAAGTTTTTTAATTTCCTCTTTTGGTAAATCTTGATTTCAACGAATTCTGTTTTTTATTATTTCATGATATTTTAAAATAGCCTCAATCATTTCTTTCTTACTACTATCCATTTATATATAAAGGAATATCATAAACATTGTTTACACATTTTACGCAGTTCGCGCTAATTACGCACTTAGCGATATTATTATTTCAATAAATGGCAAATCCGGGTCCAAAGACCCCTCATGAGCGTCCCTGCAAGGGACTAGTGCTCCGCATGCCGGAGGCGAATCTTGACACCATACCAATTAATTTTATAAAACAGATGAAAGAGAATATTACAATATTAACAAATTAGCACCAAAATGGCCTTTTAAATTGATCATAGTAGGACGTAGCGGTTCTGGTAAAACAAATAATTTTGTGAATCTTCTACAGCATTTATTTTTTGATACTTTTTATTTGTATGCAGAAGATCTAGAAGAACCTTATCAGTTACTACAATATGTATTTAATAATGAAAAAATTCAGAATATAATTGAATAGTACTTTTCGTCAGATATAGAAGATAATGATAAAAAAGGTAACAAAATGATTGAAGAAGGTGAAAAATGTAGAAATTGCTTTAAAGTGGTTGTAATACTTAAACATAAATGTGATATGCAATGGCAACGACAAACAGGTGGAATCTGTCAAACCAAAATAAAATAAAATGATATGGAATGGTAAGGAATACAGAGTTAAAGGATAGGGAAATTGCAACTTAAACATAAATGGCAATGGCAACGACAAACAGGTGGAATCTGTCAAACCAAAATAAAATAAAATGATATGGAATGGTAAGGAATACAGAGTTAAAGGATAGGGAAATTGCAACAAAAATGGCTACACTAAAATATACCCTGATGGAGAAGTTGAAATTAAAAATTTTTGTATTTACCAATGAATGTGAAAACTGCAAAGAACAACCACAAGATGATACGATTTAAATGTGTTGAGTGTGGATCTAAAAATAATACAACGAAATGCAGCTATACAGAAAAATATTCAATGCAAGAAACTGGTGTACATATTCCTAATTTAGTCATAAATCACGACTTTAATGGTAATGTTAATTACAAAGATTTCTGTAAATGGTGAATTTCTAGAGATCATAAAGGATATACAGCTACTGCACATAATAGTAAGGGCTACGATTCTTATTTTATTTTAAAATATTGCGTTGAAAATGGCATCAAACCTTTCTGCATATATAATGGATCTAATATAATGTTAATGGAAATAAAATCTATTAATTTAAGAATTATTGATAGTAGTAATTTTGTTCAAGGACCTTCCCTCAAACATTCGGATTAAAAGAACTTAAAAAAGGATATTTTCCATATTTTTTCAATGCAACAGAAAATCAGAACATGTTGGAAAAATACCTGAGTTTTTAGAATGGCATAAGCAAAAAAAGAAAAGAAAATTATTTGTTTGATTTAAAAAAAGCACTTTATGAATATTGTCGGTTGACGGATTTGATGAAAAAACCAATACTGTTTATCAATATCATGGTTGTTTTTGGCATGGATATTCTAAGTGTTATAATCAAGATTTTATTAATAATAAGAATAAAACAACTATGGAAGACCTTTATGAGAAATCAACAGAAAGAAGCGAGCAAATAAAGGGGGGGGGGG
>JABXWE010045123.1:0-12165 GCA_014611495.1 Limonius californicus
ACAAATTATGGAGATACCTGGTTCTTGCACTGTACCCCTCTATTCTACTACCTAATACAAAAATCAACGATTAAAAAATGAAAATTGATTCTTTCTTCACTTAACCTGAGTTTAAATTAATTTATGCTGTACGTAACAATCCAAAGACCTTATGTCAGGTGACGAATTTAATAATTTCCCGCGAGATGAATTTGTGGAATTTGTTTATGGTGCATATTCCATTTGCAGAACCAATACAAACAAATACTGAAACAATGCTGAAGTGTACATTAATCTAGCTTTCGCCGAAAAGAACCGAAGGTCATTCGAATACATTTCATTTCATTTTCTGATTTTGTGCTAATTTCCATTAGGCTTTTAAAAATAGGAACTTAATTTAAATTATTTAATAAACTACTTAAGTAGATATCCAATATACTATAATCTGAAGAAGAGGCGGTTATTTTTTTGTTAACTTATGTATTCAAAAACTACCTACTTTAATGGTTGATTTAGTTTTGAAGAATTAAACAGGAGTTTCTAATTACGGAGTGGTATAAATTTTTTTAATACATAAAGCTGCCAGCAATTACGTAGTTGCTATTCATGGTTTTGTTAAACAAATTATACAGAACAGTGACGCTTGGCTAATATAATTACACTGACAAAATTGTTGCGTTTGATGATATGAAGGTTTAAGTAAGAATATCATTTGCTCCTGCTTCAAGTATATGATAGCGTGTGCTTCCTAGCATTTACTACCCGGATTTTTGTACATAGACGCATTTACTCTATGTATGGGAAGCATTTACTTTGTAGGTATAAGAAAATATAGTAAATGCTGCGAAACAAATACATTTACTTCAAGTAACAGCAAATGCTTTTTTTTAATTCACACCACTCGCTAATCAATTTCTACTTCTTTGAGTGCTCTATCTCTTACAAGACATAGCGACCTTCTTTCCTAAGCTTCTGTTGCGCGTTTTAAGTGGCATAGATATAGAGGACCTACAGCTGAGCTGCTTAACGTGGAGTCCGAACCACGGGAAGTGTAAACACTTCTACTCCAGAGAAGATTTACTAGGCAGAATACTTCTCTGGTTTGCCACTGACTTGCAAGGGAGAACGGCCTTTAAAAATCAGATGCTTCGGTACTGAGAATTGAACCTCAGACCTTCAGCGTAGAAGTCAAACACGCTGACCTCTAGCTCACAACCTCTCGCTAATCCACTATGTAACTTATAAAATTCGAATTGGTGGAGGGTTAACTATTTATTGCAATTTGACAATGCGTAATATATTTAATACTTCAAATAACAGATATCTAGCTGAATCATTTTAGAAGCTTAACCTTTATAGAGCTGAACGATGATGATAATACGAGCTCCCTTTATAGCAATTTGAATTTCAAGTTTATTTCAATGTGTACATTTTTATTTTCACTAGTTGAATTCTTCACTGATAAATTCTGTAGATGTGCTTAACAGGAAGGATGCAGTAAACAGTCTGGCAAAGAGAAAATCTGGTAGATTACAACACCCAAAATGTTTTATTAAATTTATTTACTCCAGTATAAAACACAATACGTGATTACAGTACTAAAATTTCCGCTCTACATTTTTAGTTAGAATTATTTTTCGCAAACATGCAAAAACTAAAATAGGTTCCCATTTGTCTACGGTGGAAGCAAAATAAATTGCTTAATTACAAATAAAACATACCTACTTGCAGTAGGTACTGTAATGTCTAAGCTACTCATTTTGCTATTTGTTTTTAATATTGTGTACAAATTGTTATTCCAGTAAAACTGTATAAGTATTTATTTATCGAGCTTGGTGTGTAACTCGATATCTATACGAGATAAGACAATTGGCAACACCGTGTGGCTTCCTATACTCGGTGAAATATCAACATTTTATACAACCGGGTTTCTTATAATCGATATAACATAAATGGCCTCGTAAAACCTGCTGTATATTTTTTCGACTGTATGTCGAAAAAACTTACCCCTCTCCGGTTGCCTCCAATACTATAATCGTATATTACCAATAGAGCTAATATACACACTTCTAGCCTTAGTATTAAGGCCGGGCTTGAGGTTGCCCAAAGAACATACCGGGCTTCGTATAGGGCGTTGTGCATGTATATATATATATATGTATGAAAAAGGTCGTGTCTGATCGTTATAGTCAATAATTCCGCATTTTAAAGAAACTATTACTCGTTTCTAATGTACATAGAGCAGCATGCTTTCTGGTTGGACACAAAATATTAATATTACGTTGAAAAGAATAAGAAAAACAGTGTTTAATTCACGAGTTACGGATATGCACTTTTTCTTTCTACCTGACAATTTAATTAAGTATGTTAGAATTAAAAATCACTATTTTTGGTCCCGGCGCACATTCGTCGCCCGTTCACGTACGATCAGGAGAGTTAAGGCAGCGTGGTCCCCGGTCAGTACTTGGATGGGTGACCCGAGGGTTGCGTTAACGCGGCGCCTCTCTCCCACAAGGATTTTGATCACTATGGGAGAGTAGATCAACAACCCCCCTTATGAGGGAGGCACTTGCCCAACAATGGGATGACGCGGGCTAACGAAAAAAAAAATTAAGATATCAAGCTGTAAATAGGTACTCCATAATCAAATTATTACCTTCAAATTAATCCTGTAAAAATCATATTTAGTAATTAAGTTAATTCTCCCTATGTATATAATGTGTAATAGTGTGTTACACACCCATATCGAGATAACCGTGGCTGTAGAAATCCTGTCTGTCCAAAATGTTCTTATATAATCGAGTTTTGTAGCTACAGCAAGGTGTTTCATAACTTTTTTCTCTTTATAATTAATTATGTCGGACAAGAAATAAAAAAGTTATTAACATTTCAGTGAATTGATATAACAAAACATTGAAGCACCTTATATACGTAACGGTGCCGAATTTGAACAAGCTTTCTAGATAATTTAGGTGTTAAATGACCTCAGATATACGTGGTTAAAGACTTTCGCACGTTTAGAATCACCCTGTACATACTTTCCTGTTTGTGAAACTGATGTGAGGGTATGTATAAACTTTACCCAGCATTTTTTCATATTTGGAAGCTAGTAAAAACTGATGACCTAATTCCGATTCGCTTCAGCGTGCTAAATAAATAAAAGGAAACATACTGCTTTCCAAACATTTAGAATAATAGAAAATACAGCAAAAAAGATTTTGAATACCTCGACCAACACCACAAACAAATCTAACTATTTATTGAAATCAAGTACAAACAAAATAATTTTTTAATGTAATTTTGTACCTACTGGCACGCCAATTCGAAATATTGGTATTAGGTACAAATAATATACAGGCAATTATAAATATAAACATTCAAAAATATCAAGTTACACTAACTAAATAATCATTTGTTAATATCAAAAACTGTAAAACGTTTATACATGTGCATGATGATAAACAGAAATTGGATATGTTGGAAGCCTTTAAAATGTATAAGCAATTAAGAATTAGACCATCAATTAATGAAAAAATTGAACTCCTACATCTACTATGGTCAAAAGTTTTGCAATAGAAGACAGAGATCATGCTTCCAGACTGCAAATATTTCCTCGTTATACGCATTTAACGTAATATACGGGAAATTTAAAATTTAAGTTTACTGTGAGCGAAATTATTTTTCCACCTAAAATTCTAATAGCCATTATTTGCCACAAAAATATAGAAGCACATACAAATCACAGTTTACCTCCAAATTTTAATAATCCACACTTTTCATCGGCTTTTTACTTTAAATCTGAAATTCCAGAGAACACGACTAAAAACATTTTATAAAACTAAGTATTTGATCCTAAGAGAACTCGATTCAACAAATCATGTTAATTGCAAAAACGTGTCACAAATTTAAAATAAATCCAGTAGGAAAACATTTTCTGGCTCGATATGAATATAAAGCCGGAAAATCTCAAAAAATGTCCTTGTTACAATTGAATGTTTAACGCATGTTTAGTTACTGGTAAATACTTAACGAGTCTCACAAACCATAACTTTTTGAATTTGCCCGTTATTGCGGAACGATCGATCGCTGTAAGCAGTGAATAGAATCGAGTTAAACGAGCAAATCTAAACATTTACTTCGTGAACGCTCCTTATATCCAGAGCAGAGCTTAAATGAGTCAGACTGTAGCCAAATAAATAGAATAAAAATGTGAATTTATTAGTAATGCTATATTAATTTATTAGGCAATGGATTTCAAGGAAGAAAGGCAAGGAAAAACCAACAAATACATTTTACTTTACTAATTAAAAATAGGAGAGCGAGCCCTTTTTACCTGAATTTCTTGTAATACCTTGTGTGTATAATCTAATTAGAAAATTTAGTAAATAATGAAATTGTTGGGAAGGAAGGGAGGAACAAGGTGACATGCTGTAGAAAGCGTTACAGTTGGAATTGCACTTGCTCTGCAAATGTCTGTTAAAATAAAGTAAATTTAGAAACTTGAAGGTCTCACAACGCGATGGCATTTTAGCAATTATCACAAATACCCACCCACATCTAGTAACTAAATAGTCCAGCGTCCCGAGCACATAAAGTTAATTGTGCCTTGACATATACCCTTAGATAATTTATCATTCCTACTAAGCTACTTGCAATTACTTGCAGTAATACGTATTCGGAATAAGATACACATAGCAAATATTTCACACTCCTTCATATTTTACGAAAATAACTTGATTTTTATCATCCGAGTTTCATTTTATAACGGGTAATAATCGCACAAATAGAAAGCAAAAAAGTTTTCGAGAGACGAAGAGCATAAAATTTTAATATTGCTAGCGGTTATTTACAAATGAGATACGAATATAATAACAGTATGCGCATACATACTAAAGGTACGGCGCAAATGAGGTCGAAGGGAGTGTGATCTACTTTTCCAATATTGCCAGGAGCAATATTCTAAAAAGTAAAACAGTACATCATTCTCCTGCTTTGTGCAAGGCAAACAACCTACAACCCGCGGGAAATAATTTGATCACGAATATATCGATTGGTTAAACAACTTCAGTTCTTTGTTGCTATTTCGTTTGTAACGGGATTAAGTGAACATTCTGCTTTTAACAACTTTACTATGCTTATATAATTGTCATAAAAAATCGTTAAGCTTGTCTTGTGAACATCGATAGGAAAAAAGAGTCAAGGAAATTCTTTAGTCGCAGGTTTTACGTGTTAATTGAAATTAATTAAATAATACGTTCCGTCGTAATTGAGTTTGAAATGTAAATTTTATTAAGCAGTGCAATTTAGAATTCTAAGGGGTTAAACGCAAAATGTCTAAATTTATGTATCCGAAGAATAAAGAGTGTTGGAAATCGGGTTGAAAAGACAATCAAGTCGAGACAAAACTAGGGGAAATGCGTTGATGAACTTTAGGAGTCATTGTTTAAACTTGCTACTATCCGGCTTTAAAAACGGCCGCTGAATTAAGCGCCTAATATGCAAATTAAACTCTATATACTTTGGATTTCGAAGCATTGCGTGAACACCGAACATGTTCCATTTTCCTAATTAATTAATCTCGCTTATGTGTTAATATAATTAAAAATAGCCATTGAGTTAATATTTCTTCTATTCCTATTTCAGTAATGAATCCCGTACAAATATTAATTTGATATCTATTCAATTATGTAAACATTAAATTTTACGATAATGGGGTTGTTAGATTTAAGTGCCTCATAATACCTAAGCGCGGACTGATATCTCTATTGTATAAAATTCCAATACTAAAAACGAAGCGCACCATTTCTTTTTTATGTTACGCCATAAAACGTGCATTGCAACACGAATTGCAATTGCCATTAACTGAGGCAACTATATACAATAAAGTTAAAATTCAATAAACTTTTATTAAATTTAATCATCTCATTGTTCTCGCATGCAATGTGGAAGCCACTTTGTGATTAGAAATTTTAAATTAGAAACAAATCTCTCACACTTAACAAAGAACTTAATGTCTTAATTCGTTTGCAATTTTAGCAGGAATATTTTAAATTAGTAAATAAACTCCCCGGAAATATTTTAAATTATAAATCAATAAAGAGAATTGCTAGTACCCGCTAACTTCAAAACGAGAGATTAATTTTAAATAGCGAGATAATCCCTTGGAAGTGTTAAGACGCCCTTAGGTTGTCGAAAACTAAACGAAGTTTATGCCCTGGAAAAGCTTTCCCGTTAGAACGCTCGCTTGTCTGAGATACCATCAGAACAAATTATATGCGATTTTTCATCACCTAAGAATAAATGAAGAAGAGGAAAAAGTAATACATTACTCAATTAATTAAGTTAGATCTTCCGATTACGAAAACATACACGCGCGTTGCGTTTGTATGTCAAGGAAACTGGAAGTTTGGCAAAGACCTTCAAAAACGTAATTAAGTATGCAGTATAACTTGTGTATTTTGAAATTACATTTCCAAAATATATAGAAACTTTAGATTCTTACCCTGTAGCAGTAGAATCAACCAACTAGAACGTTGCCTGTGCTACTGTTTTAAACTAACATTTCCTTTAATGCCACTGTGTCCGTCCTGAAACATTAAATAGTTAGTAAAAATAAGACGAAATTTAACATTAGGAGAGTGTTGAGGAAGGAATATGTAATGTGCAATCGATTGTTATGAAAGTTCTAAGATTTACAGTAATAGCATAAGACAAATGCTATCCAGGAAAAAAGATTTGTTTAAAAGCGAATCTATTTCTGGATATTGCGATAGTTACACTAAACACAACTTCTAATGGATTGTATCACAAGTTCTGCTACCAGGTGACAAAATTATGTCTATTTGTTAACTGCGAGATACATTACGTTGTGCTTAATGGTACGTTAATTAGTTAAATAACCAAAAGTACACTAGATTTACTGGGAAATTATGGAGCTGTTAGCATTTGTAGGAGTCTAAGGAAAACTAATTAAAATACTATAAAGCCTCTCTAACGGCCCGTGTTTCAGATGTTGAGTAATTTAAATAAATTTACGGAACACAAAATAATTGTAACCATTCCTGGAGCACTAAGCTTAGTAGGTTTTCATAGGTGAGCAAATACTCATTACAGTTTTCAATCAAGTGGAATGTGAGCAATAGATTTTCATTTTTCATACTTTAGTAGTTCTGTATGACCTATTGTACTTCTAAACACAGTGGCAAGGTTATTCAAATGTTTACAGATATTATAACACCGACGTATAGAAGTTTTAATGTTATCAACGAGCCAAAAGGTTCATTATACGATCGATTAAGTATCATGTACGTTTACCAGAATTTTAACTGCACATGGTCTCTTCCAGTGGAGTCACTGTCATCTCTATTATACATATAGCATTAGCAGTTACAGAAATTAGATTATTCAACTTATTTAGTGTACCAGCAAAGGCGTATTTTTAGTCTTTTAAACACATTAATGTTTAAAATTTCAATGAACTTACTCATTTGAAAACGTTTACTTAATCTCTCTCCTATCAAAAGTATTAGGTACACAATAAACAAGGTCGTTCTAAGAAGCTGTAAAAAACGCTACCACATATTCTCTGAGACCTACATACGACGATTTAACCCAACTTATCTAAATACAAAAGTGTACGGTTGCAGAGTTACAGCCTTCTAAAGTGAGACTTGTTCGATCACTTTTCTGCATATAACTATGACAATAGTTGGACAAATGTTTTGAAATTTTATGTGCATACCTTACTCATCAAGGCTGAAAATTAGAGTCTAGTTTCATTTTAATAAGTGCACTAGAGGCGTCTCAAGTGGGAGGTTGAGGTACTGTTTTCTAAAATATTTTGCATTATTTTATTTTTCTATTCTATTCGATGTGCTAAGATACCCAAAAATGGGACCCCCATTAACAGTCTATAAACCCAACCGTTTCTCTTTTTGTAAAATCGATGTATTATGAAAATTTGGAAACCGTTACTTTACAACGTACAACCCAACAAATGTTTTATCTGAACATTATGACATTTGTTACCGCTAATTGGGTTGTACCTTGTAAATTAAGCGTTTGCGGACAAATGTTCATGCGAGTCTTTGCTATTGTCTTGTTGTGCTGCATCTATACTGCTAATTTAATTTCCGTAGTACGAAGTTTCCAAATTTTCATGACATATCGATTTTACATAAAAATTGAATTACCTCGAAAACGTTTGGGATTAACTTTTAACAAGAGTCGCCTTTTTGAGTATTTTTGCATATCAGATAAGACTGTTGTATCAAAATAAGAAAAACAGATTAATGTAAAAGATATTTTAGAACAGTAACTGATCTCCCTATTTGATATGCCTCTGGTGCAGTTATTAAAACAAAACTAGGCTGTAATTTTCAGGCTTGATGAGTAAGGTATGCATAAAATATTTCAAAACATTTTTCCAACTAGTGACATAGTTATATGCAGAAAAGTGATCGAACAAGTGTCACTTTAGAATGCTGTAATTCCGTAACCGTACTCTTTTGTATTTAGGCAAGTAGGGCTTAATCGTCTTATTTTAGTCCCAGGAATATGTGGTCGCAATTTGTACAGACCCGTTAGAAAAACACCTTATATAAGAATAAATTAAATATTAGGTAAAAGAATATTTTCGTTATAAGAAATATGCTGTATTTATATGCTTTGCGCATTTACTTTTAAAATAATAATGCATATCATAACATGTAATACCTATATTAACCGCCACAGCCTAAAAGAATATAATATGGAATACTTGACTTTGAAAAGAGTATATTAGGGATAAAGTCTAAATTCACAATAAATTATACAGGTTTTCCAATGACGTTAGGTCACTATTTTACCTACGCATAGAAGAGTTGAAAAGAAGTCGAAACTAAAGAGTGGTCATTTTCTCTAAATCGACTATTAAAGAAGTTATGGTCTGTTTTAGTTAAATACTGAAGCAACTGAAACAATAAATGATATTAAGTGGTATTTGATATAAACTGTCTACCTTACTATGGAAATTATATTATTTGTTTGTATGTCAAACAGTAAAGCACCTTAAAGTTGATTTCTCTGCTTGCGCTTATTAACAGTGTTGATAATGTTTACTTGTGCAACGCGAGAGTACGCCGATATCCATTACATGTACGGTTTTTGTGATGGAAACTCAGTAGCAGCCGCTCGAGAATATGGGTTGAGATTTCCAAATCGGCGACTACCAGACCGACGAGTTTTTCAACGAGTGTACAACCACCTACGTGAACACGGATCTTTCCCGAAACCGTCGAGTGAGCGTCCAATACAGCAAGTACTAGACAATGCGGAAAACATACTGCGAGAAATTGATAATAATCCCAGCACCGGCGTTCGTTGTGTATCTGGACAAGTTAATGTACCACGAATGCGAGTTTAGAGAACATGAAAACGTCATGGTTTATATCCATTTCATATCCAGCCTGTGCAAGTCCTCCTACATACAGATAATTATTAATAACATGCTCAGTGGTGCATTAGTTTTTGAGAACCATATAACCACCAATAGATATTTAAATTTTCTAGAAGATGACTCGAGAGGATTGTTAGATGATGTCCCTCTGGCGATCAGAGATGGTATGTGGTACCAGCACAATGGTGCCCCTGCGCACTTTGCGTTATATGTAAGACAATTTTTGAATCAACGGTTTGAAGGACATGTAATTGGTAGAGGAGAACAACACCCCTGGTCCGCAAGATCTCCGGAGTTAACTTGTTTACATTATTATTTGTAGGGTCATATGAAAGATATGGTATACCAAACACCATCAGAGACTGTTGAAGATCTTGGGAGACGCATTTTTGAGGTAGCAGAACTAATTCCGAATAACAATGATATGTTACGTAGGCCAATCAGATCTTTCTTAAGAAAAGCCAGAATGTGTCTCAAGGGCAACGATGGCCATTTCGAACAATCTTTATAGTGAATTTAAACTAAAATAAAAATAAATATTGGCTTTCCTGAAATTGTAACTATTTAATAAATAATAATTTAACACTCTGTATTTTGAAAACGGTTTACTTAAGGCATAACTTTATTAGAATTTTTAACTATTTGGTCTAAAGAATACGTACACGAAGCAGTGACCTCACGTCGTGGGACATCCTGTGTTTAAAATTGCAATAAATTATTAATAATTAATTAAAAGAGACCACTTTACTGTTGCGAGAATTTTTTGAATTGATGAAGAAGCAAATTAGGAAATGAATACCACGATGGATCTAAAGCTAAATTAAAATAAAAACAGCTGTTTTACAAAAATGAAGACTTTACTAGATTAAAAAGACGGTAATCATAATGAAAAACATTTTACATCTGTAGTTGACGGTGCTCAGTAAGCCCCTATAAGATCTTGTGATGTAGAGACAGTTTTTCAATATAATAGCAGATATTTTTCTATGAGAGGTAAAACTTGAAAATAGTGAAAAATGCTTTACTTATATTGTCGTAAAATGTGAAGTATATTAGTTATCTTGTCTAATGCTCTGTTCTCTGTATTCTTAAAATGTACCTTCAATAAACAATGATTTTAGAGTGAATGTCCATTAATTTTATTGATCAGCTTAAATTTTGTAGAGTAAGAGTGTTTAAAATAATATGTATTACCTTATGGCAATTAAAAGTATAGAAAAACATGCATGAGATAATTTGTATAGTTTTTAGGACATTACAAAATAATAGTTTGATCATTTTTAACAGAATATACAGGGTCTCTACAAATAACACTAACAGAAACCCATAAAAATAATTTAAAAAAATTAAAAGATCGAGAATCGAATGGAATCTGTAGATTTTCCTCTACTAGTCAGCCAATTAAAGTACATCATGTACAATTTTTCACAATTGTATTTGTTGCAACAAGACTATTTTATGATTAACAACTAACGGCTGAAAATATTATCCTGCTAAAAATTTAAGTACTTCAGTTTGAAGAAATATTCTTTTAGAACTTTAATTGCATTTACATACATTTTATTACTTTTAAACTACTAACATTTATTACAGTATTTAATGCATATGTCGCAGGCGAATGGTTATTTTAGGAAAATAGCTTTTGCCCAGGCAAAAGCTATCTGCCTAGCCAAATGGGTCTGTAACCTTTATTTTTCGTCGAATGTCATTATCCTAGGAAAATAGCATTTGACTGAAGCATCTTTAGGCAAATGGCTTTCACTGTGTCGTGTTTATGTTGAGTTTATGTGGGTTGATGATAATACACTTGTGCCATTTTTATCGGTTTGAAACCATATAAGTAAATATTGTTGTTATTACCTATAATTAGTGTACTGTCCTCTTCTTAATAAACACCAAAGTTATCTGTACAACGTAATAAGCACACAGATTTAACTTATTAATTGAAATACTGGTAACAGTGGAGGTTATGTAAATTGTTTGCAAGTGTTGTAAACAATTCACAATTCAATTTTCAATTTTCAATTGTTTACAATTCACCGTTGGTTTGAGCAAGTCTTACAATCGTTTTGTACTGAAACTGAAAACAGTTTTTCTTTATTTATAGAGTCGACATGTAAATAAAAACGAATTTTATTTGCGGTTGAATGTGAAATGCAATAATAAGAAAGTTAAAGAACCATGGGATTTGCAAAAAACACAGGATATTATTGGTATTTTGAAAACAAACAAAAAAAAAACAGAACAATATTCAGGAACTATCGGTCACCGAAAAATATTATGGCGGAAAATATGATCTTTTGGAGATGTCCAACGCATCACGCTTGTATCCTTGCTGTAATTCGTTTACACCAGGGATGAGCAACCCGCGGCCCGCGGGCCGCATGCGGCCCGGCTCACTTTTTCGTGCGGCCCGTCAAAGCTTTACTTTTTAACTTTTTAAATATATAGTTCTATGTGTTAAATTAGAAAAAAGGCCATTCAATTACAAAAAATATATGAATATATTTTAAAGCAGTTCCGATTTCATAAAAATTGCACTTTTGAAGAAGCCATTTACACAAATCGTGCCTACGTACATAATTCGCTGGTTGCAAACCTTGAACGCGTTGAACGTGGTAAGGGTGTAGTCCCTGATCCCGCAAAATCCGCCAAACAGTAGAATGGGAAACGCCAATTTCTAACGCAAGTCTTCTAGTGCTAACACTAGGACTTTCCTCTACTAATTCCAAGACATGCTGTTCTACATT
>JABXWE010045124.1:0-10477 GCA_014611495.1 Limonius californicus
TACATATTCTCTCGGTTATTGCCTCAAACCCTAGTACCGCTTCATTCGTGCCACTGTAGTACCGAGAGTAGCTCTTTTATTTAAATTACCCTGTCCTTTCCATCCTATTTCCTGTAGCGCTGCTATATCTACTCAGTATTTTTGTAGTTCCTCAGCGATGCTATTCATTTTTCCTGGCTGTTGCATCGTGAGGACGTTCCACGTTAATATCCTTAATTCCTTTCTCTTGTCCGGCACTAATTTTTCAGGTTTTCGTAACAAATGTTGTTTTACGGGGTGGGGGATTGGAATCACGCCCAACCCCCTTTTCGGAGAGCCATTTCTCCCGCTCTCATGTCTGTTCTGACCCCACCATCCACCGGGGTTGGGTATCCTATTTCTAGTGAGGTTGCTCAGGTTGCCCGGGGTTCTCCACCTTTATCTTAATATAACGGTATTAAGTATATATTAAAAGTAATTATTTTTGGATTTAGTAAGAGTAAAGTGTAAAATTTTTTGGCCGATGCATGTTCGCGTTGCCTTTCCTCGGGAGTCAAATTTAACATCTGTTAAGTACTGCAGAGGCGGCTTGGGTTTTCGATGGGTGTCCATCGCGTGAATTTTCGTTTCGCTGTTTTCACCGTGGGGTGAATAGAACCAGCGACAAGTGTCGGATTTAAAGAAACACGCTGGAATGCTCACCCTGGGAAGGCAATTCATTGCGAATTTGTCGATCGCCTGTGGCGGATTATTATCGAGCCCATTCCTTGTTCCTCTGCAGGTGCCGTCACTGCGACAAACTAAGAAGGTTGTGCAGCGAATTTCGTCTCGAAATTTCCCGAAGAACATCTGCCTTTTTCCTGCATCTTAAGAACACCCCAAAATTGTGCCTGCCTCTCTCTCTACTCCCTAATCGAAAATCAAGGTAAAATAAATAATTATTGTGTGGTTAAAAACCTTTTCCGAGTTTTATTTTCTAGTTTCAAGTGTGTTTTTTGATGGGACGAAAAGCGACCTTCAGGCAATAAGTGTCATTTTCTTTTTTTTGTTAATTGTAAACTGGCTGCATAGATGTGTTTTAAGAAGTTAAATATCGCAAGCCACTGACAGCGAGCCTTTTTCAGTTCGAACGTTCCAACAACATCTTGTATTATTGAACAATAAATGTTATCATTTTCCATGTAATCGTTATAATTGTTGTATCATGTCAGTAAACTACAAGGAGTTTGAATTATATTTGTCTCGAAATTTACCACATCTTTTATTTTTGTGCATTTTTATCTTTGTATACATGAACTTTGCAAGCTTTACAAACAGGAGGAGGCACAATAAAGGTGAGTCCGATTGCCGTAAGCTGCTGGTTTCTCGGCCTTCCACGAGAACTGGTAATTTGCTGTGATTTGGAAGGTGGCGCCCGTTAATTTTGATCTATCCTATACACAACTAGGAAGATTTCCCTCCCGTAAGCGGTTTCCATGAACCATCCCTACTCCTCTGAGCTAAACTGTAGGCCTTTTTCCATGTATCCTGTTGCGGGTCGACGGAAAAGCTCGTTTGGCCCGCAACAACTTAACCTAAGCGAAGATTGCAGATACACCACAACTGTATAATGCAAATAATTAGACTATTGGCAGTGATATCCAATTACACGCTGATGACCTTTCAACTCTTAATTTTATAGGGAAAGTGGATGTACATACCAACACCTGTATGACTAGTTGAGTTATACCAAAATAGAAATAAAGACATTTCAAAGAGTTTCATACCGTTACATGGTTGGTAAAGTTATAGAATTTTTATTGCAGTACATATCCTGATATATATGAAGGTTTTAAATATTGTAAATAGTGGAAAACTCCTACTTCTTCGCGATTAAAAATGATGATGTCACACAATCGAATTTTAGGGCCTGTACTTATCTGGTTGCAACCTATACTTTAATAGAAACAAATGTCAAGGCCATGCCGTAGTTTATTTACACTAATACGTCCAATGAACAACACGATGTGTGCTTCATAGCGCATTCTAGCATTTACCGTAGCCATACGTTCTGATCAACACCAGTTCACAACTGGAATATCCTGGTTCGGCCAACGCTTATAAGTTATATATTACTTGCCTGAAGAAGTGCATGTCGCAAGGTTTAAGGTAGTTTTAAAAATACTAAACACCACGTGGTCCTGTTAGGGGAAACCACGCTATGTAGTAAATCTAAATAGTCTAAAATCGGAGAAAATCACCTCCTATCCTTGTTCTCATCTACCACGTACTTAATTGTCCTTCACATAATCCAAATTCCCTGTGAACCTGCAACTAGCTATCGTGAGAGGGTGTGGCTAACAACTGCTTAAGATGTATAAGGTGCTTAATACAGATAAATTTTAAGAATTCTTCTGTCGTCTGGGTTTTTCCAAATTATGGTACTATCCGACAATATAGCTTCTTCATGCTCAGAAAACCATTCTGTCAAGCAGTATGCTCCGAACACTATACTGAGGCATGATGGGTTACACTTATTCCACCTGAAACAGGAATATCCTACCAAATGGTGGTTAATAGATAGCATAACAAATCAAAGGTAAGGAAATTTTGCAATTCAAATATGTTCATAAGCTACAGCGAAGATGGGTTGCTAAAATGCATTGCAACAGATAAGCATTCTTTAGGAAATATAGCTGTCGGGCTAAGAAAATTGTTTTCAAATTCCGACTGTCTTCTAACAAGCGCAGTAACGTAAGTAATAAACGAAACAAGTGGTAGTAAATTTGGTCGCCTAGGAACTTTTATTAAGGCCTAGACCGCTCCAATTCGTTTCTGGGGAGACGTAGATGCATAAACGCATCAATTACTCGAAGCGGTATGAGCACAGCCGCTTACCAAGCAATTGCATTTTCTGCGGCTCTTTTATTAAACTAATAAACAAGAGCTAATGGAATTATCGGTCCAGCGACTGCGATGCGGCACTGACGTGCATTGCATCCCGAGATAACCGCAGGCTTATCCAGCACTCGGCTCGTCGAGGGTTTTTCTCTCCAATTTTAGATCCTGAAGAACGAGTTGTTTAAATTAAAGAGGCGAGAAGCTGACATGTGCTGACAGTAATTGCGGTTGAGAATGGTGCAGGATTCTCACTCACATCCCTCGCATGTGACGTCAAACTGGTTACTACATTGTACCTTTTTTGTTTTGTTTTTACAGTCCCGCAAAATCAGACCCTGCGAAAACGTTCACACTTGATCTGGAAAAATCTATTTAAGTGTAAATAATATCCTATCTCGAGTATGAAAAGTAACTAGGTTTTGTTTTTGTTGCCTTTAAAGAGTCGTCCGCAACAAAAATATTTTTAGGCTCTACTTTATTAAATAATGTGAACACCATGCTCCAAAATTAGCCATAATAAGTAATATATGCATATATTTGCAGAGAATACTAGCCAATAATGTGAAACAGAATGTCCCTTTTTGTTTAGAGTAGGCAACACACATTACACTTCAACGCATTTACATTTAACTATAGTTACGCGAAAACGTTTGCTGTTGAAATGAAAAAAAAAACCGTTACTTTAGTTCGATATTTCAGTTTCGAAAATTGTTACAGAAAATACAGTTGCAGCCAATTATTCCTATTTTAAGAGAGATTCGCAAAATATTAATGCAGTTAAGGCTATAATGTCATTCAAACGGAACAGCCAACTTTTATAATACAATTTGAAAATAGGGTATATAATTTATAACATTGTTTAATTGTTTATTATTAAAAGGCAAAGTCTTATTAAAACCAGTTATTTGGCAAAGTGATTTGTTAATAATTCTAATAAATCTTCCATTATTTTTCACATCAAAGCTAAATGATCATAAATATCCATCTCGCGTAATAAACAATACAATTTTTAATAATGGATAACCAACATATATCATCATTTTCATCATCTGACACGGAGCTGACTAAAACAAAAATTTTATTTTAAACACCAAATAAAACTAAATAAATAAAACCAAACTAAAGAAGAGCTTTCCGTATCATAAACTTTGTTTCGAAAATGTTTTGGAGCAGTGTTATCTTTGTTTACAACTTTCCGCTTGCTGTAATACCAACTTACAATATTTTAGAGGTTAACTGAGTAGATGATGAAAACAATTTTTTTGCTAACAAACCGAGTCATATGGACTACAATTTTCTTATAAAATGGGAACCTTGGAAATTTTTATCTGCTGTTTTTATTTTAGATACAATTTGTCATTTAATTATGTTTGAGAATTTCATAAATTACAGCATATGAGTAAAATTTCCAAACACATACACTATATAATCATCATCATCAAATCGTGGGGAAATGACTCTTTAATTTTCATAAATACGGAAAAAGAAATGCACTTGTACCTTTCGACCGCTAAACGGTTATCTTCAATGTTGACAGATTACACGCAGGTGCAGAGCAACGATGTAACCTAAAGAACGAGTGATTTGTAATAACATTTTATAATTTCTAATCGCCTACTCTTTAGGTCTTGCGTGTAATCTATCAACACGTTTCCTGAAATACACTCCCATAACATAGCCATAGTTCCTCAGAAGAAAATTTAGCGATGAAGATAAGCAGGTAACCAAAGAAAGATTACTTAACTAACAGTCAATTTTTCCCCACTGTTCTGCATGTTCTTCAGTAACTGCCTGGTAACTGCCTGAAGATTCTCCTGCGATTCAATTTTAATTGAGGCTAGGAACGATGCATAATTGCACCTAAACAATTACTTAATTAATTTTAAAGTTATTACAAAATACGAAATGACCTTCCACCATCTGCATTACTTGTTACTTTAACCACGTGCCTGATTTTCTCACCTATTGTGTCATGTTGTGTGACACAATGAACCTACAACTTATCGTGAGCTCCAAACTAGCAAAACGTGCTGAAGTAGTAGACTCTTAACTTTAAGGCTGGTCTTTAGTCAAGAAAAATTCTGATTTTAAATTAGAAAACAAAATATATGCAACTCATCGTTTACCTGGCTCGTAATACATACACCAAAGAATGTTAATCATTAAGATAAGAATATAAACATTTCCATCGTCTTCAGAGCTTGAATAATAGCCAGGCTTTTTAAACTCCTCAGAAGGTTATATTTTTTGAAAGCCAAATCCGAATTCACAATTTATGGTTCTGATTTCTTCGTTTGCTCCATTTAATTGGAATTATTATGTTAATTTTGACGTTCTGATTATTTTCATTGGGTTTATAATTTCCTTTCAATTTTGCATTTTTTGAAAGCCAAATTTTGGTAGGTATGAAGAGTTAATTTTGCTATTCGACGATCATATCAAGATAGATGTGATACTGCAGTAATTACTCGTAAAAGTTTCGGAAACCTAAATGGAATTACGCAAACTGAGTCTCAAAACATTCCCGGAAAATATACGTCGATTTATTGTAAAACCAAAAAACGTAGATTAGAACTTCGTAGAAAACAAGGAAATAAAAAATGAGGAACTGCTGCCGGAGCTGACGAGGACTATTGGCCAGTAGATGAACAAATGCCAGATATAGCAGAAATAATAAGCTTCAAAGAGAAGAAGTTTTATAAGAGAACTTGACACCAATATTGAGACAGTTTTGAAGAAATAGTTGGACAATATCGTTGCAATAAGTGGGTGCAAGAAAGGCGAAGAAGATTAGATGCTTCCAAATTTGGAACAGTATACTAATTACGTCAAACGAGTTCCATCGCCAATAGTGTAAAATATATTATTTATAGTCAACTTGTAGGTATGCGAGCTACCAAATACGAAAAACAGGACACCGGAAGAATTTAAAAATTTAATAAAGTTAAAGTAAGCCCTTACGGGTTATTCGTTTGCCTGGAATGCCCATTTTTAGCAGTTTCTCCAGATGGTTTAGTGAGAGATAACGCAATTTTAGCAACAAAATAAACGTTTAACACTGACATGTTTATAGCAGTGGAAAGATAGTTAAACAAAGTAAAGCATTTCGTGCTGTTGGAGATAGAAAATTAAAATTGAAACCAATGACTGTTCTATGTACCAAATCTAAGGACAACTTAATATTGCTAATTAAGGTATTTGTTATTTTGAAGTATGGACTTCGCTGGAAATTTCTGTAGTAATTATAACATAAAAAAACTACAACTAACTAAATAATATGTTTCCCAAATAAAACAGTTGTATTTTTCATCTATTCTTCAAGAACTAACCGATCCCCTTTCCAGAAATATATTTAAAAAATGAGTAAAAACTGTTCGCCTAAACCCATACCATAAAACATAATTATATGGTATTAATATTATCTCTACTAGGCCCATGCTACAGCAGTCTCTACCTTCGCTTTGAATAACTCGGCTACCGCATATAAATATTTCCTCTGAAATTAATGTCAAATTGTTGCACAAAAATAATACTTTTTGATACTGTAAGTAAAAATGGTAAACTGCGGGTTCGCCACAAAAGTTATTGTCTAACTATCTACAATATCGGCTTAAGCTAGTTTCTATTAGCTGAACGTGAAACTGAAATCAATACATAATATGTACTTCCCTTTACCTTATCCAAGTACTGGTGCTCAGTTCAATGCACAAACAACAAACACTTATCGGATTAACTTGTCATCCGTAGTTGACGAAGGTTAATATATTTGGGTAATTTTGTTCCTGTAAAAGGTGTTGCCTAAGTTTTACTAAATTTTTGGAAATTGTTTATATAATTTTCAGTTGTTAAAGAAGTTGAAGATGTGAATAATCAAATTTTACCATCTGAATAACTAAGTCCACCATGCTACAGAGTCAGCTTTAAAACCCCTACTATTTTATCATTTATAGGCTAATGTTTAATATCAAAAATTTCGAATTTTATTTCTTTACCCATGACAAGAAAGCAATATATAAATAATTTATGAAGTGAGAATGCTTCTACGTATAGAAAAATTCTGGTGTTTACAATATCGTTTTTGTGATCAAATGTCTCTTACTAAATACCAGCCATAACAGGTACGATCATAGGCAACACGGCTTATACATGAATATTGTCCGAGTATTTGTGTTTAGCAATCTATTTTTTAAAGAATTGTATTATAGGCAACATGACAAATGCCTGTGTTGCCCCCGCATCTATGTTGAACAATCTACTTTTTAAAAAGTCTATTCTAAAGATACAAGGTCTAATCTAGACCATTTTGGTATAAGTCAGGAACATTTACTTATCGCCACCTGATCCTCTAAACAGTGGTAGAATATTCCGTCAATTGTCTTCAATTTTCAAGTAAATACTTATTTTCTTTAGTAAATAAACATTTTTTAAATTATTTATCTTTACATTAAATGGACTTTTGTTTATCATTAATATCTATGTCATCATCATAATACTTTTTTTGTATACTTTATTAAAGATAGTGCCCGAACTACATAGATCTTTGTCAGTTTATAATCATGGGAATTTATTTCCTATCAAATTCCATAGCCCTGTTTGTTCGATTAAGATTAATAGTATCCTTATGGATTCTGCACTGTTTTCTATTTGATTACTCTGTAGTACTTTACTTCTTTCTAAGTTATATTTTTCACTTTCATATAAAATATGTATAACTGTTAGTTGGGGGTTAGGTTAGGTTAGGTATATACTCTCTTCTACATATGTGTTCATGTCTAATTTTTGTATGTCCTATCCGTAATCTTCTTAGCAATTTTCTACCGGGTGTCTATTTTTCGATTGGCTTTTATTATTCGAAGATTGATATGTTTAATTTATTTAAACCTGCAAAACTGATACTTTGATTTTAACGGTTTGCAAAAAAAAAGTAATAGCATTACTGCCTAACAAATATTCTGGTCTTACACAAACGAAGTCGCTTGTAAGTTTGACGCAGATGTTACAGCATAAATTATGATAATTGTTTTTTCTTCCTGATTAAAACTCTTACTCTTTTACTTCTCGAGTTCTAGCGGTGTCATTCTTGGCATTCAGTACAGCGCTCAGTTTGACTAGTGCAAAGTTACAGATATAATTTAACAGCACAACTTCTTCGGAATTGTTATTGAAATTTCGCATTTCCTTTACGTAAGTAATACTCCTAATTTTAACATATCCGTAACACGTCCTCAGTCTTACACTATAATTAAATTAATTAGGAAATATTTCAAAGTACAATCCCAACAAGGAATTTCTCGGAGCTAAAAATATGAACATCTGGTTTAAATTAAGGAAAGTCGTATTTTTAGCAGCATCTGCTTATTAGATCAGATTACTTATTGCTAGGTCTTATCGGTTTCGTTGTATAATTTTAAATTGCTGAAGCTATGAATGCAGTAATTATCTGAGTTTTAATTTACGATTATATACAATGTGATTCAAAAGGTGTGGTCCAAACTTAAGGGTGTGATGTTAATAAACCCATGTGTTATTCCCAACCATTATCTAGTTATAGAGGATATCTTTGTTTTTATCATTGTTCTGTATGTCCCAACAGTAATGTAGATCAATAGATACACAGTAATAGAAAACGATTTTATTTATACTGAAAGAGATACAAATATGATATAAGTCAGTCATGTATGACAAGGCGTAAAACAGTTGTTGCACAATGGCACATCATAACTTTTATAGACGGTTGTAGTACGTGGACTCTGGACAGCAGGCATATGATCTCCAATATTTACCATTAGTCTAGATCGTTTAGACTGTCGCCTAGACGCCGACCTTCTCTTTACAGACGCACTTCGTTTTCCTATTTCTATATGTCATTCTGCCAACACTATCCAGAAATCTAGAAATTCAGTTTTCTTCCGTTTTAGTTGGTTGTGGATAGTGAATGCATTTACAGCGGTGATCAAGAGGATCTTATAGAAAACTTTTTGCCACCATTTCCCAGATTTTCTGTAAAATTCGTAGAGGCCAGCCAAATGATATGTGAGATCAACACCACCCATATACTTATTGTAGAAAGCTATGATCTCTGGACAAGGAACAGTAGTTTTTTTACCATTCTTTTGCATTCTGAACGCCATGGTCCTTTGATTCCCGTGACAGTTGCTAATTGTAATAACATCTTTAGTATCTTGCCATCTTGTTGTAGTTATCCCGTCATGTGCGCAAAGAAACTCAGATTGGTGTTTTTCTAATTTCTTGTCAAGTAAAGGCAAGTTCTTCCTTGTTCTAATACAATTCCTACTGCTGCATATGGTAAAGTTCTCATCAATGTCGCTGATGTGATAAATCGGTCGAAACACAATACAACATCAGTTCCTTTTATGGAAGAGACCAGCTTATTCACTACCCGTTCTCCTAAAGTCCCATCGGTTTGTCCCCCTTTTCCACTATACAAGTTCAGATCATAGACGTAGCCCGTTAGAGGGTCGCTTTTTACCCATAATTTTACGCCGCGTTTTATGGGCTTCAGCGGAAGATACTGTTTGAGACTTGAGCGTCCCTTGAATTTTGCCATACTTTCGTCAATTGACTGATATATCGAATCCTTTGTGCATTTCTGATATGTATATTTGACGCACTCTACCACTTCTTCAATATAATACATCTTGCTACAACTTGGAGGTTTTGCGGAAATATAATTTAGACATTAGAAGCTTATAACGGTCTCTTGATATCGCATTTTTTACTGCTGTGTTATCCATCGAAGGATGCTTCGACCAATAGCAACTCATATTTGGCAGCTTGTTGTAAGGCATTACTAACAAAACTCCCGTTACTAGCATAATTTCTGAAGGGTCCGTCAATTTTTGTTTATTTTTAGTTTTCTGTTCTAACATTTCCAACCGTTCGTTAGTGCACTGGGAAATGAACATATTCAAACTGTTAGGAGATAGTTTTAGGAATACTTGTAATTCAGTTGATTGACTATTTAGGTTATTCAAAAGTATATCCGATTCTCGGTTTTGGGGTAATTGCTTTTTTGGAGCATAGTTTGGTAAAACAGATGACTATATAAATTTTTGTGGTGCACTTACAGACGTAGTTGGCAAAACATTTTGAGTAGTTGTAACTAAATCAATATTTTGGATGCTTTTTATATTACATCGTTGTTTTCTGGGGGTTCCGCTTCAAGCTCAAGATCTTGTGTGTTGGACTGAAATCTTGTAAGTCAGCTTCACTGTCGCTTTCTGACTCCATGATGTAATCGGAATCCCATCGTCGCTATTGTGATAAGGATCACTATCACTGACGGATAAATCAACTTCAGCAGACCGTGCTCTTTTTCTACTCATGCTGTAGTGACATTAACAATATTTAGGACCTCTGGGATATTTAGACCCACATGCAAGAACTATTGGGAGATATTACATAAAATAGCCAATCAGACAGTACCGCGAGTACTTACCTTGTTCTTGTTCTTAGGGTGCTTTGTCTCTTACGAGACGTAGCGATCTTCTCTCCTATGCCTGTGTTGCGCGTTTAGAGTGCCACAGACATAGAGGACCTACAGCTTAACGTGGGCTCCGAACCACGGGAAGTGTAAACACTTCTACTCCAGAGAAGA
>JABXWE010045125.1:0-19809 GCA_014611495.1 Limonius californicus
ATTTAACTGGGATCTTTTAAGAACAATTCTTAAAGGAAAAAGCACGACTGGTATTTCTGACTTTTGAATAAATTCAAGAGCCAGGAAATAAGAGTCAAAAAGTGATTTTAAATTCATCGCGCTTGGGTTTTATACTGGTTAGTTCGTGGCGGTCGGATAGGTCCGTCTTCCCACTTCCACGGGAAAGGAACGTTTGCTTCTGGCGAATTCTCGGATGATGATGGTGACAGATGTTTGTTGTTCAGCACTCTTATCTTCTGAACGCAAAATGTGAAGTTTTTGAGATTGCTAATTACTCAGCAATTTAATTCGATCTTTACATTTTCACCCCGTTACAATGCAATATTGAAAAATCTGCCAAAAGCAAGCGGTTTCGAGAGAAGTAACTGTAAAAACTACACCCAGGAACTAACTCAAGCTTAACACCCTCCTGAAAGGCTAATTTTACATAAAAAAAAAGGTAGATTTTCAAAACCTTTGTTAGCCACGCTTCAGCTATTCCATTTACTTTACTGAAGGGGATGCCCCCCTGAGACGACGCCGTTCATTGTGAAATCCTGTGAAACCAGTTTATATTTTGTATGTTTTATTCGAAGAACTTTAGTGATATAAGAAAAGACTGCGTGCACAAGGCCTTTCTACGGTATCTATTTTTTTCAGGTATTGGCTTAGATTTAATTGTTTTGGGGATCACCTGTACGTAGCCCCTTGTTTAATATTAAGACTGTTTGTTTCAAACTGTGTTTGTTTTCTTTTAAATAAAGTTTGCCTTTGTTCGTTCCCAAATTATAATCATTTAACCATTTCCCGTGTATTCTGTCCGCTTCTTTAATTTAATTAGATGCCTTTGTAATCTCAACTCTTATTTTATTTGGATCTTTGTTAAAAGTAATGTGAAGATCCCTGTTAGGGCAGCGAGAGTGATTGTTGCACCCCTTTCTTTACAGGGCTCGTAAATACACATTTTTTTATTAGGAACAACTGCGTGAAAAGGTAAGTTCCATCACGCACAACTTTCGCATTGGCGATTCAAAGTAAGGTGGAGTTTGAGCAGTGCCGGATCTAGTGATATTCCCGTTAGCGCCCTCACTTATTACGTTTATATCCTGAATGTGATAAGACTTGAGCGCGGGGTATTTTACTAAAGGAACCCCCCTCTCCTCCTCTGAGCTACGCTAGGGCATACCATCGTTTATCTGTCACAATTCCGGTTAAGCCCGTGGTAAAACATTTTTACAGAAATACCACTAATAGGAAAAGTAGTTACAAAAAAGTAAATAAAAACTCATGTAAGTTCATGTTTATATTATGTATTATCAAATGAAATCGATTTAAACAAATATCACAAGCATTAAAATTTTTATGCGTGTCTTTTTCACACGTAACACATATCCAGTTAAATAGCTCCTTTCTGTTTTTTAATGATGCAGTTATGAAACATCCAATGATTCTTGTGTTAAATATGTTCGAACATAAAATTGTTAATAACTGCGTCTTCTTATTATAGGATTGACTGGAAGCAAAAATAAACAAAAGCATACAAAACTTTGGAAATGATCTTACCACCACGATAGTTAGAACACCTAAGTTCGTATTTCGGCAACTAAACAGCCCCATCTTCAGTGAAGCTAATGAACTTGGACTATATAAAGTAACTTTAGCCGAGGAATACCTCTGAAGATAAGTTCTTCGCCAAATCAGCAATGGAATTCCAATGACGTCCAATACATATTTAGGTGTATTAATATCGTGGTGGTAAGGGGTTTTCCAAAGTTTTGAATAATCTTGTTGGTATGTATTAAGATAAGTTTCTTTAAGGCATTGTTCTGATCAAGAAAATCTGGTAATAATATGTTGACAATTTGGGACTCTATTACAATACCGACAATGATCACAACCTCGTAGTGTTCACAACGTGGACTAGTTTACAGTTGTTACGACTTCAACCATGATCACAACATGGACTAGTTTACAGGTGTCATAACGTCGATCGTGGTTACACCGTCGACTAATTTGCTATTGTCACTACGTCGACCGTAATCACAACTTGGATCGTGACCACTGTGTGAACTAATTTACAATTGCTACCACGTCAATCGTGACCACAACGTTGACTAGTTTACAGGTGTTATAACGTCGACCGTAATTACAACAACGAATAATTTGCTATTGTCACTACGTCGACCGTGATCACAACTTCGACTAATTTACAGGTGTCACAACGTCGACCGTGACCGTAGCGTCCACTAGTTCGCTGTTGTCACTACGTCGACCGTCATTACAACGTCGACTTATTTTGCTGCTGTCACTATGTCGGTTGTGATCACAACTTCGATTGCAATCACAGCGTAGACTGGTTAACAGTTGTTACGTCAACCGTTATCATAACGCGGACTAGTTGACAGGTGTCCCAACGTCGACCGTGACCGCAGCGTCGACTAGTTCGCTGGTATCACTACGTCGACCATGATTACAACGTCGACTGATTTGCTGTTGCCACTACGTCGACCGTGATCACAACTTCGACTGATGTTGGTAGCAACGTCAATCGTGATCGTAATGTCGACCGTAATCTTGAAGTCATTATCGTCGATCAGTATTAATTTCCACGGTCTCAGTAAGTATCTAAATAATGACATAATTATTCTTTTGAATTTAATATAATTATTTATTTCCGGTATATTTTTAAATAGAATTAAAATAGGAACTTCGCTTCTACAGCGTGCGCTAGAGAAACCTGGCGATTTAGTAAACGTAATTACATCGTAATAAATGAAAATTTAAGTAATAGTTAATCGGCTTATGCTTGTTAGCTGTTTGTGAATCCGTACAAACTAATGTTTCGCAAGACATTGCAGCTTATATCTTCAGAGTGAATAGAACACTGTTCTATTCAAATGCCTGCAAAGGCAGACAAGCTACAGGTCGCTGCTTACCTGATAATGCTGGGTGTAATTCCCAAATGACGACGCGGTCTAAGCCGAAAGTAAATATTGTAAGTATGTATTTACATATTCTAATCAAATTGTTAATTTCGTAGCGTAATCTTCTTTCGGTAATCCTCAAAAGAAAAAAACATTGATGTGAGATCTGGTAGGCAGTCTAGGTGGCATATCTATTGACCCAAGCTTTCCAATACCTAACTAAAATCTCTAGGGCAATTGAAGCCAACAATACCTTAGCACAATTATAATACGCACTGTTGAATAAGCATGGATGTTAGTAGTTATTTTTGGTTTACCGTGTATAAATTTTTCATTATATGCAAACAACTCAAATCTGTTATATTTAAACCTAAGGCTTGTTAAGCAAACTTTGTCAAGCTCCCTTGTAAATACTATATAGCGCTTCTCTTGGTGACTGTTTAGTACTGGTTTGTCTCTTCGTTAGGTTTTCAATTTTCATAAAAGATCAGAAGAACAAGATATACAATTGGTAACAAAAGTGAAGTATGAATCGACAAGGTTTTTGTAAGTTTCTCTATCTGTTTTTCTACTAATACCTTACATGGGTAGTTGTGGAAATTCTAGAGTCTTTCGCCAATCATTGAAAATATAAAATATATGCAAGATTTAGTTAGACAAAAATTTTGAAAATCATTTAAGTGTGACTGTAACCTTTTAAATATTGTATGTTCAAATTAAATTTGATTACTTCAAAAATTAATATAACTTATTTTTTTTAAATACTGTACTTATTCAACAGTTTAAAATAAAAATAAAGGTCCCAATGAATAAAATGTCACCAAGACGAAAATAGTGGGTTCCAAGTCTACTATTTGATGTAAATTCAATTAGTGATATACATATGAAAATTATCTGAAAAATTAGAAGCTCTTGTGAAAGTATTAAAATTACCTGGAACTTAATAATTCTAATAAAATTAGTTTGTTTTTGCTAACTTTACTTCATTGAAAGTAAAGAGCAAAACTTTTTGAAATTCTCTTGTTAGGACGTTGAAATACCTATAAAGCAAATAAATAAAATATAAGCAAGTAAAATTATTAATAATATAATTTAAATCAATTTAAAATCCGCATTTGAATCAAGTTGTCCTAAATTAATACTAATTACTTATTTAATATTTCTTTGGCAATTTTAATGTGATAAATATTATTTTATTGCAACTACAGCCAGATGAAGGCGCTATCAAACACCATGCAAAAATCGCTATTAATTCCGTTACAACCCCTCTTTGCATTCTGTTTTAATATCCTAATGGAAACCACCGAAAGCTCTGCTTGGCGATGCATAAGAACCCTAAAAGTTCTTTTTAACATTTAAAAACTTGTTATTTAGTCTTTCAGTCGTATGTAAAATCCCTAATTAGTAAATGCGTTCGTTCTACATACAAATAACCAGCTAAACAGAATTTATACTTGTGTCAAAACCAAACACGATCTTTTAAAATTAAAGCAAATTACCTATGATTTCAACTGCTTTCCATCAGAAAATTACATAATTTTGTAAAAGTTCTGCCATTGCCTTCTGATCTTTGTAGCAACAATTTAGATCGTGAATAACTAATTTTCTAGAACAAAAAAAGAAAATTGTACGTTTCCTGAACGCTTCGAGTTGTAAAACTCAATCCATTAATTTCCAATTTCGCAAGCATCGCATTTAAATTAGTTTTCATATGCAGTAATTTGCATTATTGGAATAACAGGCAATTAATACCCGCAACAGTAATTATTTAACTGCTAGCTACGATTAAATAGCGACATAATCTGGACTTAATTAACGGGAACTTCTTGTCTTAATGCAGGTTTTGAAAAATTTAATCATAATTTAGGACTTCCGTACAAAACAAAAACCTCCAGCTTCAGATGGTATCTAATAATTAAAACCAAAACCGTTAAAACGTTCTAATTACACTAATTCATTATCGGTGCAGAATCTTAATTGCTCCTGCCGTTCGCATTTCCATCTCGGAGTGAGCTCGCAGCAACAGCAGCGACGTCATTAATGGGAGAGATCCTGTAGGAGTTTAGGAAAAAGCTTTTTTTCCCGAAGTGTTTCTGATGTCGGTGTTCAGGCGCTTTCTTGCGCGAGCCGGATGCGGCTGTATATGCATGCATTCCAATAAGATTGTCTGATTGAGTCTCTCAAGATGGCGCTGAGTGCAATGAATAAAACATCAAGAGCTCGTAGGGAAATATTGAAAATTGAAAAGAGTCTCCCAGGAGCCGCGATAGACTCAATCGAAGTCGTTATGTAAAGATCCCATATACGGAATACTGATACCATCGATATGTAGGATCTTATACCGGAAGTAGTACCGAGTCACGAGCGCATCGCCAAACAAACTCACCTTTACACGTTATTTATTGTAAACAGATAAAAAATCAGCCGAAACTGACGAAAATGAAGAGAAAAAACAGGTACAGTACTGGGAAAATAGATGTCCTTTAAATAACATTTTCCTTCGGGATTCAGTCGTTTAATGCAAAAAACTGAAATCAAAACTATTGATAGTTAATATCCTATAAAAATCAATTTACAATAAATCTACATCGTTAATTTCAAGACAGTACTATTTTTAAACTAAGTACAATACAATTAACAAGGGATGATGGTGGAAAACAAAACTTGTGATTTTATTTAAGCCATACAGTTAATAATATTTATTGCAATTTCTAATTAATTATGAAAACATTTAATTATGAAAGTATGGTTGTTGCAATTATTTGTTATGTAAAATCCAAAAAATTTACGAATTGATAATACAACACTCGCAGATTATCATCTTCATATAAATACCTGGTGAAGTATTTGAATTACTTGATAAACGTGGATGGATTCTTAAGAAGTTCCTTCAAGATATAATATATGATGAAATATAAGTTGCCTTAAGGGTCTAGCTATTACTACATGTAAGTTTTTGCTTGACATCTAAAAAGATAGCAGTATTCAATTGAAATTAATTGATAATATAACACCAGCAAATTACCATCTTCATGTAAATACTTGGTGAAGTATTTGAATTACTCGACAGACATGGATGGATTCTATACAAGTTCGTTCAAGATGTAATATATGATGATTGCTGTACATTTTAAACGGTAACAGTATTCAATCCAAATAAAGAATTGTGTAGAAAAACAGCTGGAGAAATTAAAAAAATATATACACTGGACGTAACGTACAGTAACCTTCAAACTAAAAAAGCGGTCCAACAACTAATAAATACAAACTATAATCCAAAATAATGTTGAAAAATAATCAAGCACTGACACTAACTACATTTAGCAATTTCTGAACGTCTGGCAAATGGTTTCTAACCTAAAATTTGAAGCTCTTTCAAAGCTTTCGAATACTTATTCTTCATATTTAATGTGGAGAAAATGGTACCATCACTTTATAAATACAAATTAGATTTTAAAATTCTGTTTAAAAAACAGTCACGCATGAATACTCTATATTTAGCCTATTTTGAACTCTGGCAACTGTGCCTTGTAACCTAAAATTTAAATTGTTTCGGAAGCTTCGAATATATATTCTTCATGTGTGATGTGGAGAAAGTGGTTCCAACACCTGATAAATACGAATTAGATTCTAAAATTCTGTTTAAAAACAGTCACGCATAGATACTCTATATTTAGCCTTTTTTTGAACCTCTGGCAACTGTGCCTTCTAACCTAAAATTTGAATCGCTTCAAAGGCTTTCTAATATATATTCTTCGTGTGTAATGTGGAGAATTTGGTTCCAACACCTGATAAATACAAATTATATTCTAAAATTCTGTTTAAAAACAATCACGCATGGATACTATATATTTAGCCTTTTCGAACCTCTGGCAACTGTGCCTTCTAACCTAAAATTTGAATCGCTTCAAAGGCTTTCTAATATATATTCTTCATGTGTAATGTGGAGAATTTGGTTCCAACACCTGATAAATACAAATTATATTCTAAAAATCTGTTTAAAAACAATCACGCATGGATACTATATATTTAGCATTTTCGAACCTCTGGCAACTGTGCTTTCTAACCTAAAATTTGAATCGCTTCAAAGGCTGTCAAATATATATTCTTCATGTGTAATGTGGAGAATTTGGTTCCAACGCCTGATAAATACAACATATATTCTAAAATTCTGTTTACAAACAGTCACGCATGAATACTCTATATTTAGCCTTTTTCGAATCTCTGACAGCTATGCCTTCTAACCTAAATTTAGCATCAAAGGCTTCCGAATATGTATTCTTCATGTGTAATGTGAAGAATTTGGTTCCAACGCTTGATAAATACAACATATATTCTAAAATTCTGTTTAAAAACAGTCACGTATGAATACTCTATATTTAGCCTTTTTCGAATCTCTGGCAGCTATGCCTTCTAACCTAAAATTTCGCATCAAAGGCTTTCGAATATATATTATTCTTGTGTAATGTGGCGAATTTGCTTCCAACGCCTGATAAATACATAATATATTCTAAAATTCTGTTTAAAAACAATCACGCATGGATGTTATCCATATTTAGATTTTTTGAACCTCTGGCAACTGTGACATCAAACCTACAATTTAAATCACTTCGAAAGCTTTCGAATGTATTGCTATTTAATATAGGGAAAACAGTATATTATGCGTAATCTGCATTTCTGAATGCATCACACTTATTTATTTAGATTGAATAGTGATGTTCTTTTAGGTTTGACGTGAAAACTCCAATGTAGTGATACCTAAACCCTCTTAAAGCAGTTTTCATGAGTAATTAACCCTGAAGTAGGCACAGTTTACGTTTTCCACAATCTATTCAGCTAATGGATTACACAATGTTTTATTTAAATGAATTGTTGTTATTTCTTTAAATGGGAAGCAAGGATTGTAATGTAGTGATATCTAAACCGCCTTAAACTAGCCTGTGCTTTACTATTTATTAAACATATTGAAATAACTTGTATAGATTCCATCCAAGTCTGTGAAACAATAAAAACATTTCACCGGGTGCGGGAAGCTAAGAAACTTACGAAAATCCTAATCCCTGTGGATGTTTTCTTATATATTCAGAAATAATATTTTATGCTACGGAGTAAAGAAACAATTGTATATGGTTGTAAAAAGACACATGATACGTTTTCCCCGGTCAGGTTTTATTAAACAAAATTGTTGATCTGTATAGATAGAACGAATATTTTTGGATCACAAAATTTTCATTTACAATACATTTTAAATTACTACTATAAGTTTTCATTGTAAATGTAGCAATAGTTAAAATCTAGCAGTTGCTGATAATAATAGAAACAGCACAATGTGTAGAATATAATATATAGAATATCCACAACCTCACGGTAAAGGTACTGCAAACTATTCAACCACGTCCTGTAACATATTATCGAGAAATCGTTATATTCAATTCAAAAAAATAGCCCTTACGTGCATAACGACATGAACACCCCCAAACAACTTTACCATAGTAACGCCACACCATACCTATCTATTGGTAACAGAATACTAATAATATCTACTCACAATACAAATAAACAAATCTGGTCATTTTCTCGAAACAGTAATTATTATTAATTGTCTGGACAATAAATACATAATACAATTTTCAATTAATAGAGCTTACTTTTTTCTATGTCTTCCGCTTCTGAGAAACGTTTGGAATGATTGATCAACCTACATGAATCTTCCTTCTTTCAAGATAATAAATTGTGGTGTGCAGCCTGTTGTAAGACGTCTGGTAAAGAAACCCGTATGGTATATTCTGTACATTTTTTAAATATCTGGTGTTGAGTTTCAGAAAAACCCATATTTGGATTGAATATGATCCTATTTTAGACTTCTACCTATCTAAGCGTTGATGTATATCGACATGTTTTCAGCTTGTCCGCGATTGCTCGCCATCTCAGTCTGTCTTACATTCTCGGTCTTCAGCTGACCATCTTCGAGCGTCTACCTAAATGTGTTTCACGACCTTCTTCTAGTTTTACCCCTTTACATCTGTTCTTCGAAGAACTTTTTAGTCATTCTACCATTTTCTATTGGTATTGAGTCACCTATTCATCTAATTCTTACTCTTTCGACACATACTACTATGTCAAAACTTCTCTCTTCTTGCCTCATTTCTAAATGTCGTCAACTGTAATTAGACCTGATTTAATCCTTAAAATTCAACAAATTCAAAAAACATTAAAATTATTCTTGTTTATGAATAAGAGACCAACTAGGTTACACGATCATACATTATTGTTGTTATATGAAGCGTATCGTAGCTTAATGGCTTACAAAATAATGGCAACACAAATAATATAGAGGGCGTTTTAAATGTCGCGGGTAGTACTCATGAAACCAAACAAAAAACTCTTAATCAACATCAACTGTTTCGGAGAAAAAGGCGATTTTGTATTTGAGTCAATACACTGCAATAGCAGGCTTTTCATTTGTCAAAAAATAAAATTTATTTTATTATGATTTTTTACTGTATACATTTCTATCCTGTACCATATTTAGAGAGTGCAGCTCTTACTGCTTCTGCTCATGCTTTAAGAATGCTGTTTTTTTAGATTCATACTGAGAGAAGTTACAGAAAATCTATATTTGCCTGCCAATATTTTATTTACCAAGGAAGCAACTTTTACGAATATCGGTATTATTAATCTGCATAATAATCATATTTAGATAGACAAAAATCCTCACATTGTTGTTGGGAGAAGACATATCAGCATCGATTTTCGTTAAATTTTTAGTTGTGTATTTCGAAAAATGAATAGGTGACTCAGTACCAATAGAAAATGGTAGAATGACTAAAAAGTTCTTCGAAGTACAGATGTGAAGGGATAAAACTAGAAGAAGATCGTGAAACATATCTTGGTAGACGCTTGAAGATGGTCAGTTGAAGAGCAGGAATGTAAGACAGACGAAGATGGTGAACAATCACGGAGTGGCTGAAAATATGTCCATATACATCAAGGCTGAGATAGGTAGAAGTCTAAAATAGAATCATATTCAAACTAAATAACATTTTTTCTGAAACTCAATACCAGATACTTAAAAAGATGTACAGAATATACCATACGGGTTGCTTTACCAGACGTCTTACACTAGGCTGCACACCACAATTTATTATCTAAAAGGAAGAAAGATCCATGTAGGTTGATCAATAATTCCAAACGTTTCTCAGAAGCGGAAGACATAAAACAAGTAAGCTCTATGTATTCAAAATTGTATTATGTATTTGTTGTCCAGACAACAAATAATTAATTATTGTTGATAGGGCCAGTATTTTTACTAAATAGTTTAACTTGTGAGTTGTATATACGCTTTTTGAATAACATAACACGTTATCCCCACTATTAAAAGACGTGTTCCGGAATGATAGTTCTGTGATTTATACATGATGGGGCTCCTCCACATTTTGCAATCAATGTCGAAGAATAGTACCTATACCGACAATTGAATAGGACTAGGGGTCTAATTGCAGAGCCAAGTACATGTCCTGATTTTAATTCACTACACCTTCGTATTCAGACAAATGTTATATTTATTTCCCTGTTAGTGCGCTTACTGTTCGTTTTCTCAATAATGCGATTTACTAATTAAAATACAAAATTGCCTGTATCTGAACAATTGTTTCGTGGACATTTTTTTTTGTTTGGTTTGATGAGTACTATACATGGGAAAATTATACAATCTGTTTCTTAAGATCTTGTATACAAACGTCTAGAAATTTATTCAAAATTTTAAATAATAGATTGATACGAAAACAGAAAACCTAACGAAATATCTAAACATCTTCATATGAGCCCTACACAATATTTAGTAAACATCTTGTACAGCTCTATCAAACAATCTAAACGCCAATTTCTACCAAAAGCGTAAGGAAGTATACGAAAATTGCAATCGCTCCACATTCGAAGTTATTTATTCAGACATAAATATCTTGTACTTTTCAATACAAACCATAAAACGAACTGAATTTTGCTTTAAAAACTTCCAAGAATATTTAATTAGGGATCCACACAGGCTGAGTTAGGTAGGGATATTTGTTTTGATTTCCTTTACCGACAATTTTATAGATGTAAATTACCAATCGGAAATGATCCCTGATGATAAACTTTACAGTGGGTATGATCAAATAACCAATGATTAATTGAACACCATACTAATAAATCATCACATTATCCTATGATAACACATGATACGTACAATGAACAGACAGATTATTAGAAACCCGCAGTAGTACATTTCGTTTGCACTATCCATTGGGATGAAACGTAGTATCACAGTTTAATGCACAATGTAGGTTCCGTTTTCCAAAAAAAAGTGGTCCAGTCTCGTCTATTTCAAATAGAAGTCGGGTAAGCTAATAAACTCGATCAATATTCCTTTCAGTACGGTATAAAAATGTTCATTATTTCTGAAACTCGTATCAAGCTGCTTTGTGGAGTTTTAGCTACATCCTTCTTGCTTCCTCCATTATTTCTGGCGTCTAATGGACCGCCGACCTACACAACCTTTTCGTAGGTGTCTAGCCTCTCAAACTAACACAAATTTTAAAATCATTAGCTTTATCGCACCCGAACGACGTTACTTGTATACAAAATTATAGTTTCCTTTCGGAAAGTTGATAACATTTAAACGTATTATCACGTTACGTTGTTGTAAATATGGCTTGTTATTATAAATAGCAGTGTTGCCAACCTAATATTTAATTCTTCTTCGATGAAGATAATATGGAAATTGCACAAGTAGATGTGGTGTACGACGTTTCTTACATCTCTATAAGTGTAGGGCAAGACAGTTTTCTTGCAAAACAGTTCAAATAATAATCTTAAAATTATGCAGGAATGATAGAATAATTTTTCGATAGAATTAAAAAAAGTAATGTAAATTAAGCAAAGACGACCACCATTTTGTTGTACTGTTGCTAGCCATATTTATAAACCTTTATGTAAATTTAAGCAAATTTTACATAATTGTATAAAACAATCTGCTTCCTAATAATATCCAACACCATGACCTTCGTGTCCATTATGGAAATAAAATGGCGCCCGCTATTGGAATAAATGGATTAACCAATTTCCCACACATTTTCAAGAATTTACCATGCACGGTTTTTACAGTAAAGCCTCGGTGGTATGTTAAAACACTGGAAAAATTGTGTAATAGTGTAATCATTTATGCAAATAAATTTAAAAGTAAAATATTGTAGTATAAATAGATTCTGAACCTTAACAATCCTATTCCATTACATTAATTTTATTACGCCCCTATTTTCTTTGAAATTCGCGTTTCCAAAAGTATAATAACATCTGGAATATTTAATTGATTTTAATTTGAATGTTTTATTGAAAATTTACTGTTACAAACATCTGTTTATTAATGAAATATCACCTACCTAGCTCTCAAGAAACTACTTATATACTTATCTATCAGGTAAGTAAAAATAATTATACCAGGCTTATTCGGAAACTAAGAACCGTTTAAATCCTCCCACCGAGGGGCGTAATCAGTTTGATGCATTGTGGGTGTGCTTTAGTGGTTCATGAGCTAGCCACACGTTACTTTACCGTGGTTCTGTTATTTTATTCGGTTGCATCATGAAGTGCTACGAAACAGTAGGTACAATGAGAAATCCCACCGAGAGTGAAGTTCGCACTGTTATTCGTTTTCTCCATGCAAGACGAGGCATTATGTGTATGAAGTGAGTAAAAAATTCGTGAATATCAGCATTTTATAATTTCGAAAATAACTGCACATTTTTCTCAAATTTCACATACGGTATTGTATTAAATTGTCACGAACAGGCTGCATACACCACAACCGTTGTACGAGTTGGGCGCCAAACGTATTTACGGATGCTACCAAAAACCAGCGAATGTCTTCTGCACTGACCATCCATCGCTACGAAACTCATGGCGATTTGTACCTGAATTACATTCTGACTGACGACGAGACTTCGATTTCGTAGATAATGCTGAAACCAAGCTACAGGAAATCATGCGAGTTTCCTCAAAGCCAAAAATGTCAACCAAACGTTCGAAAACCTAAAGCTCGTCACTGTTTCTTGAGACAGGGAAGGCTTCAAGAAAGTTGAGAAGTGCGATTCAGAAATACAGGCGTAGATTGCTGACTTCTGGAGTTGTGCATTTGTACAATAGCGCCCGACTACACGCTGCGGCTCGTACCGTGTAACTGATTGAGCAATTTAATTTGTAAATTTTTAAACATCCGCCATACAGTCCCGACTTAGTGACAATCACCTGTTCCTCCATTTTAAGAATTTTTTAATAACCCGCGACCGTTTTCTCGACGACTACGACATCATAACAACGGTACTATATTGGTTTTCGTCACAGTAAGTAAGCAACGTTTTTATGAAAGTGTACAGACACCACGATATGGTAAGTGTTTAAATTCAAATGGGAACTATGGCGAGAAATACTTTAGGAGTGTATCTATCTAAGGCCTATATGTAAAGCCTGATGCATATCAAAGAGTTTTTTACAAAATTTTGTTTAAAATTTCCTAAAAATTTCGTTCACAAAATTTTGTGCAAAATTCTGTAAAACACGTATTACATGGAACAGATTTTTGTACAACATTCTGTCTAAGAGTATGTGCAACTAGTTGCAAATTACGTTGACATCTATGAGAAAACTGTGGAAATAATCATGTGACTGTCGATAAAATAGAATTCTAGCAGGATTTTATAATATTAGGTTAATACATAAGTTCGTAGCTCTTTTATTTATGTATTTTACATGAACGCACGACAGAGCAAACAAGCTGCAGCAATAAAGAACGCGAGCGAGATAAAAGAAAGTGCGTAGAGTGTCCGCATGGCGGGGTAAACATATACTTACATATACTTCTCTCAACACTAGAAATTGCTCGTTTGCGCATCGATGCGACGCCGACTTTGAACAAAATTCTGTAGGGTTTGGAACATGAATTGTGCTGTATTAAACGACACAGAATTTTGTAAAAACACTTTGTACAAAATTCAGAACAAAATTTTAGAAACCTAAGATTAAGCTTAATATATTTTATTAAGATTTTTGTTTTAAGGCCGATCGACCCATAATTTCGTAAGAAGTCTCGAAAGTATTTACATCCATTAGAGATGTTACATAATATAAAGATAACCTTCTTTAACAAATAAGTCTGCTCCCGATCTTAGAACAAATAAAAAATAACTAAAATGTGTCTTGAAAATAAATCTTTAGTTGACGATAATTTACTCAAACTGACTTACTTCTTAGGAACAGTAATTATTTAATGAAATAAATAGGCGTAGTTAAATGTTAATTTCTGCATAAATAGGCCCTAGGCACCTCCTTATATGCCTTAATGCGCTTCTGCGATAATTATGAAAACTTAGGAATCAGGCCAAACGCACAAAAAATACATGTACGCAAGCTATGTAATTAAGTGTATTTAATCTTAAACATGCAAGATGGACATCAATATGTGGACAATCGAAAGGAAACTAGGTGAATCCGTGGGCGACGACTCACGCTTGTTTATAGCAATATAAAGAATACATTTAATAACAGAATCTTTGTCATATTAAATCGTCTTTTAGATAATGTAACACTCTGTACATTAATTGTTTTTGTATTCTTGCGTTTAAAAATCCTGATATTGTGTGCTGGAAACGCATTTCAGAAAAGGAATTATTAGTAAAAGTAATCTATAAATATATTTTTTATAGAGTATAAAACAAATCCTATTAATGCATATTTTTTATTATTTAAGAGTTATTGTCAGCTCAACAATGAAATTGTTATACATGACATATTTGACAGATAGTAATAACAATAAATAACATGTCAAGATTATTTGTAGCGTCCTGTTTTCAACGGTTATTAATTTAATATTTGGTGGTTATGTTCATCTAAAGATAAAGATAACTAAAGGTAACTTTCTTTTCAATCTAACATGTATGTTCCGTTTACACAGGTTATAATGGGTAACTCCGTCACACTCACTCGTGTTTTGGAAAATTTTATTGGCACGTTCACGAATGAGGTCTTGCACGTATGATCCTACCGTTTTATATATTAGAATGATGTATTCTGGTTTCAATGATGACTTATAAGCGGGTACAACTGCCTCAGTCTATTATCGCCCTGCGATAGTATGTAGTTTATGTGGTAGCCCCATGTTGGTCTTGTGTCCAGATAAACTCCTAGTTATTTCACAACTACATCCATTGGATTCCAGGATATAGATTTTCCTTCAATTTTGTTGTCGGGTGGCATAGTTATTTTATAGTTATTAGTGTGAACATTTTGGTTTAACATTTGGCGGGATTAATTTGTATATTCCAAGTTTTAAACTATTTGTTAATTGTATCTGTAGTATGTTGCAATTGTTGAACTGCTTCTTGCAGATCTGTGCCTTGCGTGATTATTACCGTGTCATCTGCAAATGTAGCTATAGTTGCTGTAGTAGTTGGGAAGTCGTAAGTGTAGATGTTAAATAATGGGGCCCCAGTATGCTTCCCTGTGGTACTCCAGCGTCTATAGCTTTGAAGTCTGATGTGTAAATAATGATCTTAACAGCAAAAGTTCTGTTTTCTAAAAATGAGAAGATGATTGCTTACAAATAACTTGGTATGTCGATACCTAGTAGCTTTTTCTGTAGACTTTGGATCCACACCTTGTCGAAGTCTTGAGCCACATCCAAGAAGGTAATCCCAATATAGCATTTATTTTCAAATCCTTTTTCAATGTTTTTGCTGATTCTCTGCAGTTGATGACAGGTAGAGTACTTTGATTTGAATCCAAATTGAAAGGTGGGTATTATATTTTGGGTTTTCACCATTTTTAGTAGTCGGGTGTGAATGGTTTTTTCCAGGATTATAGAAAAGGTCGTTAGCAGGCTTATTGGTCTGTAGTTCTTGATGTCTTTTTGATCTTTCTCTGGTTTAGCGAACATGAGGATGTGAGCATATTTCCAGTTCCGAGGAAAGTAGCCAGTGCGAAGGCATGCGTTACTCATCTTGGCTAGATAAGCCAAGCATTTCTTGGTTAACTGTTTCAAGACTGTGTTGGGTATGAGATCGTGACCTGGTGAATTTCGCTTGGGGAGAGCGGCTATAAATTGATCTATTTCGCTCGATGAAACAGGGTGGATATTTTCCGTTATAACCTGAAGCTTTCGCTCAATATGTATTGCCTGTGTGGGATTACAGATAACTGATGGTCTGAAAACATGTTCAAGATGAGCTGCAGAAGCTTCCGATTTTTCACTATCTGTGCAGAGGTCATCGTTTCCATTACTTAGTATTGGTATTTCATTATGCTGTTTTAATATTCTTTTTATGGTTTTGCACATGCACAGATCAGCTGTGCAAATATCAGGAATGTATCTTCGATATGATTCAATCCTGAATTCATCCAGTTCTTTCTTAAAATGATGAGTGAGACTGTTTAATAGCTTTTTTGTTTCCGAGTTTCTGCTTCCTTGTCATTGTCCTCTGGTTTGGCTTCTAAGTTTAGTATGTGATTGGGAGGATAGTTATAATTGGGGGATGTGTTGTTTTAAGGAGTTGTGACTGATAACTTTACAGCATCTACAATTGACACGGTAATATTGGTAACTGCAGCATCTACGTGTTCTTGGGTTTCGCACTTGTTTGATTCTTGAAGATTTTGTGATTTCTGTTGAAATGTGTCCCAGTTAATTGGTCCATTGATGAGTTTTCGGGGAGGTTGTCTTATTCGAGGCATGTTGAGGAAAGATATTAGTACAGGTAAATGATCAAAGTTAAGTTCTGTTATCATTCTTTGGTTGGTTTGTATTGGAATGCTTTTTGCAATACAATGTCAAGTATATCTGGCTGATGGTCAGCGCGGTAGGGAAAGTAAGTGTGCTCCTCGGGGGCATAATTTGGAATGTAATACTATTCAACATTTATATGGGATTGAAAATCAATTTTGAAGGATAAAAGACTCATGATGGCGGTTACAAATAAATTTCCCGACAAGGATGCCACAAAACGACTACGATCATACAAAGGTTTAAACTATTTCAAAGTTAAATTTAATTTTGTCTAATAGAGTGTCAGGAATCATTTGTAAGGCGAACGGTTTTACAATTAATGATCTACAATTATCACTGATATTTGTAATTGTTTAATATATTTTTATAATGAAATTGGCATCATCCAGCGGGCCGAACTAAGCAAACTGGTGACCAGTCGGCGGCTCATACAATTCAGATTTAATGCATAGCTGCGAATTAAAATTCCATAATTGAAAGCACTATTACTAATTACTTTAGCAACTACCGAAATTGTGTTAAAAAATAAACAAGCTATGTATGTTCAGATGTAAGTTATGAACTTTTCCGATAAGTGTAGATGCGAACTTTGCTTTCAGGGTTCCATTAATACAATTGTTCAGTGTATAATTCAACTTTCCTCTTCGAATGAAAATCTGTACTGGTTTAAATACACGATAATGTATACTAATGCATGTGCAATGGGAGTTTAGATCTCGCTTATGATGGCACTAGGGTCGCGGACGAAAAAGTTAAGGAAGGCGGAAGCGATATGACATTAATATTTCGAGATGCTAAAACAACATTTCTGAATAAGATAATTCATTAATTATAACTAACTTGATTGCAAATATTTCTAAAATAATTGCAGTAAATAATTATGCAACCAACCTGCACTAAATATCAGATTAGACATTTTTCTCAATTGCCCTGTCGACTAAAATATTGTATTCACTTTGCATTTTTTCTTTTTTTGTTTTGCTAACAAAATGCTTCAATCTTGTCAACAATCCAAAACTGTCCTTTGGCAACTGAATTTATTATTAAAATATGCAATTTAAAGACATCAGTTTTGGAAACATTAATCCAGAAAGATGGACTGCAAATGCTAATAGCAAATTTCCGGCAAATGATAATCTTTGTTTCTATTTCACAATTTCCTCCTATTACCAACACCAAAAATAATACTTTGTTAAACAATACAAGGGTAGAAATTACACCTCCCACAAAAAACACGTGTCACATATTCACCATCTGCTTGACAACAAAAACGAATAGGCAATTACACAGGACACCTAAAAAAGAGAAGCTTTAATAGACCACCCACCGTATACATACATACAATCACAAAATAATACAGAACGTACAGGCAATAAATAATTAAAATAATAAAAATGTTAAAGACTTCTTTAACTTTGCGAACAAGAATAACTGCTAGGATGAAAAATAAAACAGCCTTACACAATTTACACTAAAGACTGCTAAAATGTCGCTTCCACGTTCAACAGCAAAACTACATGCACTATTGTATATTATATATTACCTTCAAGACATTAAATTGTACAAAATTCCAATAGTTATATATTAAATATAATTTTTTTCAAGTATAATTAAACTTTAATTGTTTTTTTTTAAAGATAATAAAATAGCAAATTATTTTAGTATTGGTAGTTCCATCAGTCATTAAATGAGAATAACTGATTAAGCTGACGAAAGTAAGTAAAATACCAGAAAGACCTATAAACAAAGGGTAGAAAATGGCTAGGGAAAGAAGAAAATTACGCTGTTATATTGATTCGAAAAGACAAGGCTTTTACCACTAAGAACCCACCCACACTATATATTTATACGCTGCGTGGTAAGACTTGGGAATCGAACGTAAACCATAACCGACGCTGTGCCCAGAACACGAGCGCTCTGCCAACTGATCTACCACCACACACGTGTATGGTTTTGAATATCAATATTTATAGATATTCCAGATATTAAATTCTACAAAATTCCAGATATTGTAAATGAATATACATTAAATATAAATTTTATTAAATGTGATTTCAACTCCATATCTTGCTCTTCCTTCAAAGGGCCGACAACAGTTAGAGAAAAAAGAAGGAAACTAAGTTGTTGTATGACCTTTACATGTTTTAAAAGCGTTATCAGAATTGAAATATCTTCTTATATCATTTAGAAATTCATGAATTCTATATCTTCTGTGTATTGAATTCCATAAAATTCCAACATAAATATACATCAAATCGAAATTTTATGACTTAGAGTTTTAGATTGATATCCTCTTTTTAATATAGATATTTAAATAATAAATTATTTGAATTCGATACTTGCATAACGATAAATTATGGTAAGGTAATCAATTGTTACATACTCCAAACATTTCTGACAGTATCATACTCACAGAAGTAATTAAAGTTTCTAAAATCGTTCTAAGAACTAAATATTCTTCTTGTATCGTATGTAACATCAATATTTGTAGACATTTTAACTAGTAAGTTCTACAACATTCCAAAAATTTCTCTTGTATCGTTTGGAAAATCAATATTGTTGTCGTTCTAGTTATTAAATTCTACAATATTTCAACATTTATACATAAATATAGTACAGTAGTTATACTTTATCTTACATACACTGTTAACTTTAATTTTTCTTCTTAAGAAAGATATTTTTCTGACTATGTCACGGTCACAGAAGTAACGGCAACTTCCAGAATAGGTTCTAAGTATTAAAATCTTTTCTTTGTCCTAGATATCATTTTAAATGTAATTTTTCTCTTAATACAGATATTTTTTCTGACGATGTCATGGACAAGATGTAATTACAGTATCTGAAAAACGTTTTAAGAATTAAAAGTTTCTCTTGTGTCGTTTGGAAAATCAATATTGCTATCGTTTCAGCTAATAAATTGTATAATATTCCAATAATTATACTTTTTCTTAGATATATTGTCAACTTATATCTTCTTCCTAATACAGATATTTTTTCTGACGATGTCATGGACAAGATGTAATTACAGTATCTGAAAAACGTTTTAAGAATTAAAAGTTTCTCTTGTGTCGT
>JABXWE010045130.1:0-12828 GCA_014611495.1 Limonius californicus
TTTTTTCTTGCTTTTCTGCCATTGCATCGTTGATATCATAAGCTTCGACACCTAACACCGGTATATAAGTTCTCGCTGCGTCTGCATTCCCGTAGTAGGTCAGACGATGATCCGCTATCGCTTGCTCTTTTTCCTAGCACTGTAAACTCTATTATCGAAAGAAGAACTAAAAACTCCAACCATGTCTAAAAAACTAGCCTAAATTTTTTTTATTATTTTTTATTTATGTTAATATCAAGATATCGGACGATACATATTAATGTTGCTGCAATTATAGAAATATAGGTATGCCATTAGCAACGGAATTACAATAGTGTGCCTTTACAACGATTATCTTTATAACGGTCTATTATTTTTGACAAACAAGTTAGCTAACTTATCACTTTTAGCTGCAATGCCACGCGCACCTACTTGATAATGATCATTATCTGTTCATGACAATAACTAATAATATAATATTTGTTTTCCTTGTTTCTAAATTTAATAAAGGCTTACTTCTAGTAAGTGTTGTGCCGGCTAAATGGAAAGTGTTTGTTGGTAAGTTAAGTTTATTTATTGACATAAATAATTTTAATAGAGACTTCAAAAAACAAGTGTAAATACATACATCAGGAAATCTGATTTCTGAATGCATTCTGTTATTATTTATGTATCATTAATATGAGACCAAACAAGAAAAATATTATACCGCAATAATACTCCTACAAAACAATACAGAAATCTTTCACACTTAGTTACAAAAATACGTTTGTACTTCGTACTCAGTATTAAAACGTAATTGAGAATGATTTTGATCCAAAATGATGATGATAATTATTTATTTTTTATCTTCCAACTATATAAGATATTAGGCTACATCGTTTATCTTTATATATGTATTTTGTCTCCAGGGGAAGTGAGTATTACATTTTCATTTTTTATTACCAATGTTCATGAAAATACACTAAAATTAGTTTAGGCGAATATATTTATTGCCACAGAACAACTACAACATGTCCAGGATATCCGTTAAAATAGGAATTTTACTATTCAACTTTCTAATCTTGAGTTACGCCAAAAGATGTGAAAAGCCTTCAACAATTATTCAGACTGAATGTGGTAAAGTAAATGGACGTATTCTAACATCTAGAAGCGAGAGACCCTTCTATGCTTTCAATGGAATTCCGTATGCAAAACCACCTGTTGGAGATTTAAGATTCAAGGTTCATTCCCGTTGTTTTGTTAATTCAATAATGTTTATTTTTCGTGTTGTTTAGGCACCAGTTTCACCTGATCCTTGGGAAGGCATACTGGATTCCAAAAGCGATGGTCCAATGTGCATTCAGAAGAACTACCTCTTTAATGAACACCCACTGGTAGAAGGAAAAGAGGATTGTCTCTACCTCAATGTTTACACGCCAAAAGTACGTATTTCATTACTTTTTTGTCATTTACTATTTTTAACACTTTTAGTTACCACGCGAAACAGGCAAATCATTGCTACCGGTAATGGTATTTATTCACTACGGTGCTTTTTTGGCTGGAACTGGAAACAGCGACTATTTAGGGCCAAACTATTTTATGGATAAAGATGTTGTATTGGTTACCTTCAATTATCGTTTGGGGGTATTTGGTAAGCTTCTAAATTCTATAACAATATGTAACCTAGAAGTTAATCTTCCGTATTGTCAAATATCTGTAAAATTGATAATTCAGTTGATTAGTATTTCCATGAATACTCAATGAAAACATGTGTATATGAGGAAATATACGATTTCCACACTGTAATAGCATCACAAATAATTCTAATTTTAAGAAAAAATGTTTATCTATTTTTAATTAAAAGAAGCGTTTAACAATGTAGAAACTGGATGTATATAAACATTGGGGGGATTATTTATAACGAATATTTTGATTAACAATATGCAAAGCATAATAATCATAAATCGTATAGCATGGTGGAGCCTGGTGTCAGAGATTTTAGGTAGCGCCAGCGCCTCTGACTTGTATCGACTACCACTGTAGCGATAGCCAGAACTGAAGGCTTTGCATATCCTTCGAAGCACGACCGGTCGCTGTTGTAGTACCACTAAAAAGGTCACCCATTCTAGTAGTGACCTGCGTCTGCGTCGCTTAACTTTGGTAATCGTTTGACCGCCACCAGCAGCGTTTGGCTATGCGACCTGTACATATCCAACGCAATTTTTTGTTATAAAAACATGATTATACTCTACATATTCTGCAGTACCCTCTATTTCTTTTGCCACACCTTTGTAATTTACAATGACGACGGAAATACTATACTGATGAAATATATTCCTTGTATTTCTATGTTATTAAAGCCTTATTAAGGCATGCATTGGCCTTGTAATTTAGAACCACATAGCACTGTTTCTTGTTTTATCAAATCAATTCGGAAGTACTACAGTGATATTGTATTATAGTTGTTGTAATATTCAGTGAGTCTTCCACTTCAACATATCACACCATCAACCACATAATAGAATAGTCGATGATATAACTTTTTGCTGCGAACCTGGATTATGTAAAAACCAAGCAAACAATCATGGAGGTCAGTACTACCCACATCTTCTTCTTCCTCTATATAGAAGCCAACGGCCTGATTTTTACCTACAGTGAGTAGGTTCTATGAGCCCTCTTTACACGTATGCCAGGCAAGGGGCTAGCTGCTATCCGGACACGTCGAACAAAATAGAGTACAACTACATGATGTACGACTGTCAAAGATGTTCGTATCACAACCGGAACCGACGACTTCCTCCGAAGCACGGCCACCCGCTTGTAGATAAATCTTAACAATGTATGAACAGTTAACTTCTCTACTTATTTTTATGGTTTTGAAGAACATGTTGGTCTTATCAGCCAATTCAGTGCTTCTGAAAACATCTATATCACCTTTTTCAGAAAATGTTGTGGTTCGATAGACTACTTAAAAAATGATCGATGAGGTCAAATTTATGTTGAATACAACGATGTCATCTCTGCAGTTAAAATACTTGTTCTTATAATTAATTAGTTAATTTGTTCCGAGAAACAAACGTGAACACGAACGTTTCTAATTTTCTCTGCCTAGTTGTAGTTTTTTACGTTGCGGTTTGGTTGAAGATTTTTAGAAATAACTCTGACCAAGGCAGATAAATCACCGTCACCATCTGCCAATAATTGATAGAACATGTCTGGATCATCTGTCACTCATTTTGGTATTTTGATTTCCTTAGTACGGTGAAATACCATTTTTAATACTACCAAGTATATGTCTGATATGGACAACTGTATTTCTTGTCCATAAAATAGTTTAGCAGCTAACTCCTCCTATGCATCCCTATATTGAAGTATATTTACATTCAATTTCCGAATAGGTACAAACACCTAAATCAAGAAATTTCTTTTAAGGCAGCAGGTATATCAAATATTCAGTTTTCTTATCTAGCGTATTATACTTACGTTTTATATTTCTGGAAGAACTAAAATTACATTGTTCCGAGATTATCATCATCATCATCTGCTGCAAGGAATAAACCGTTAAGATTGTTCCGTCTTCATGTGATTTGTTCATGCCATCGCTTCTTAGGATGTTCGAAGTTTCTTCTTCTGGTACGTCTATAGTGGTAAAGAATTTTGGAATATCTCGTTTTTTCCATTTTCTGCAGATCTTCTAGTCGCCTTTGTCTGTATTGTTTAACCACTTCACCTCTTCAAGTTAAATATGTCAATGTTCTTCCCTTATTTCTCTTGTGATTCCACAGTGTATACACTGCAGTTGATTTTAAGAATTTCATTTCTAGGGTTTCTATTGTTTTCATTTGTTGCTTGGTGAGAATCCAGTTTTCACAACAATATAAAGACGAAGGAACTGCCATTGGTTTTTAAATTTTTAAGAGAGTTTTTTTGCTTGTGTTTTTGAACGTTCGTCGTATTGCCCCGCACAAGTATTGAAATCTATTTAATTTGTTAAACATGTCGTTTTCACTTATAAATAATTGTTAACTTGCTGAATAGTTGCATTGTCAATTATTATTTTTGCTCGTAGGTGGTCATCCCTTTAAATTCCAACACTCTTGTTTTTATAGTTTATATCTGTAACTCATATACTTTTGCCATGTTGTTTGGTTTATATACAGTCAGTTCTAAATCATTTTCTGCTTTTGTCAGTATTAGCTGATCGTTGGCAAACAATAACGTGTCTAATGTTCCGAGATGGAAACTTTATCTTTAAGAACTTCCAAAATATCTCCCAGTACGATGACAACAAATGCAATAAAAATTAAATGACCTCTAATATTTCATTGGGGCAGGGTTTCTCTTGATTCCTATTTACTTGTGTTCTAGTCTTCACCAAGAAAATTATTCGTAAAATATATTCTATAAGTGTGTCTACTGTCTACATATGTTTGTCTTTAATAAAACCCTAGAATCGTAGAGTTTTATGTACTTCACACCTATTAAATCTAACGTTAACAATTTTAGTAATCACCTTTTTAGGCTTTTTAAGTACAAACGACGATGCAGCTCCCGGAAACTGGGGCCTGAAAGATCAAGTACTGGCATTAAAATGGGTTCAAGATAATATTCGTGCTTTTGGAGGAAATAACAAGAAAGTTACTATTTTCGGAGAAAGTGCCGGGGCAGGAAGCGTTCACTTGCATCTCTTCAGCCCAGCCACGAAAGGTATATTAAATAAACAATACCTTCGATGTAACCTCAATAATTCTATGTTCCAGATTTATTTCACCAAGCAATTTCTCAAAGTGGATCAGCTTTATCTCTTTGGGCCAGGCCATCTAACGTGCTACAAGCACAAGTTGCTAAACAGCAAGCACAGTTTGTAAATTGTGATCCTGAAACTGACACTCAAACTATGGTAAATTGTCTAAGGAAGGTTGACTCTGTTGCGCTTGCTGATAGTGCCGATCTATTCAAGGTAAGAAATAAAAGAGATATTATCTCAAACTTTAACATTTAAAATATGTTGTTTAAGTTCTTCTCATCGGAACCCCTTGCCGTGTATGGCCCAGTAACAGAGATAGCATCAGAATTAAATACAGAACCCTATCTTACAGAAGATCCTTTAAATTTATTACAAGCTGGAAAGTTTCACAATGTTCCATGGGTGACTGGTGTTGTGTCTGATGAAGGCATTTTAAGAGCTTCTCGTAATCAGGAGAATAATTTACATTATTTCTAACATACAATCATGTCAAATTTTAGCCTTACTGAGAAATTCTGAAACACGAGACGAATTAAATAAAAATTTCAATCAATATGGCCCGCAACTATTGGCTGTTCCTCTCAGTGTGCCCGAAGAAGAAGTAGCAACTACTTGGAAACAAATCACTGACTATTTTCTTCAAGCAGATTTTATAAATGTTACCAATCCTGAGAGCGTTCAAGGATTTATAAACGCAAGTTTCTATTTATATTTTGAATTTCATTCTTCTAATAACTCCTTAACGTTTTTCGAAAGTTAGTTAGATTTTTCTTATCTGCAAATACATACATGAAGACATATGTTGACCTGTACATACGACAATATACAGTAGAACAACAGCTATTCTAATTACATTCTTTGCAGATATACAGCGACCGCTCTTTTAATTATGGTTCCTATCAATCGGCATTGCTTCACGCATGGAAAGGACACAAAAAAGTTTGGTTTTATAGATTTGGTTATAAGGGTGAATACAGCTACGGCAATCACTTTGCGGGAACCACTGAGATATTGATTTTAATTGGGGTAGTTATTTCTTAATCCATAGCTTTTCATGTAACTGAAAAACCTTAAACTTTCAGGCGTGTGTCACACTGACGACCTTCTGTATTTATTTAACTCTCCAAGTTTATTTGAACCTCTACAACGTAAAAACGATATTCTGATGAGTAAAACGTTTATACAAATGTGGACTGATTTTGCAACAACGGGGTAAGTATTTCATTGATCTTATCTACTTAGTAGGCGCCAATCTGATCCAGTGGTTAGAGCGCTAGGCTCGATGTTTGCCGGGCGGCCTACCCAGTCGCTTTAAATAATTGGAGTACCTACGTTCCAATGAACAGGGGGTACTGATGCGGTTGTCTAGTGCGTGATGTCCACCACATCACCACATGTCATGAATTTGCACGAGACAACCGAATGTGAGAGCAAGGATACAGAAGCTTTGATCTTCCTCCTTGTAGGCCAAACTTCTTCATGGCTTCAGGACCTCACCTATATTATCTACTTAGTAAATCGAAACGTAACCCTGTTTTTATAATTTTTTAATGTCATTTTAGTGATCCTTCGCCCAACATTGATATGGTTACGCTTCAATGGAATCCGTTGGCGGACCTAACAGGACAAACAACTGTTAAAAATGCAGATCTCTATTATTTAAATATTGCCGGTTCACCTGGTTCCGAAACAAACCCTGCCATTAATTTCGAAATTAAAAATGACTTTCTTACTGAAAGAATGCTATTTTGGGAGAGCCTGCCATTAGCGGAAAATATAAAAGGCATTGAGTAACTTTCTGTCAACATTTCTTATGAAAATATATTACACCTTTATAGAAACAACATAACTTATTATTCTTGTTATTAATAAGCATTAGTGTATAGTTTATATATTTGTGAAAAAATCATTCAATAAATCAAATCGACTGTGTCCTACTGTGTGTTCCAAATAAGAATACGACGCCTAGACGCAATTGCCGTAACTATTTTAAAGCATGTTTGTCGCTATTTTAACAACGTGAAATACACATTTCCAATAATAAATAGCGTATATTATGTAAATGGTGTGGTAAAAGCTCGTTTTCTGCATAAAACGTCGATTATGGCTGGGATCTGATTACCAAGCATTACCAGGTACTATATAAAAATCTTGTGCTGCAACCCACCACACACAATTTTCCAATCCGGCTTGCAACCGTAGGATCTTAATGGTAAAATCCTTCTCTGGAATTTCTGTCGTTCGGATTCGGCGTGAAACTGTGGGTTCCCCGTGCTTCGACCCGAGCGCTGAGGAAAAGCACTTAGTAACGAAGGGGCCGGTGCCCAGCAGTGGCACGTGAAAGACCGTCTCGTACAAGACATTATGTAAATAAAAACTGCATTTGGCACAGGAAAGTATATAACGAGAATTTAACACAAGTTATAAATAAAACTTTATTGTAAGTAAGTAGAGAAACACAATTTTGTAAAACACAGCGAAACATTTTACAATTTTATAAACAACATAAACAACTAAACCTTGTTTTACATAGCAACACAACTTATGGATGGTTCACAAAGATGTTATTGCACTTATCAATCAATAAATTGTGTATTACTTTACTAGGTTCAGCAAAAAGAGAACAGTCCTCGTAATTCTTCCTTACTCAGAGCAGTCGAACTTTGCTTCCTTTTTTCGGGAATAGCCTGAAGCTGCTTTCGTGTCTCATTTTTTGCATCTCTTGCTTGTTTGAATTCAATGTCTGCAAATGGATTAAATTTTCGGGCGTACTCTTTATAGTATTTTTCTTGGAAGAGTCTTGTAGTGACATTCAATATAGTCTTTATAACGCATTCTTTATAATCTTTACCATCAACTACCTTCATATTAACAGCCCAATATTTCATGACTAATCCAAGCTCTTGGTTTGAAGTAGTTTCTAGAAGTTCATAATGCTTCTCTTTTAAAAATATTTTGAACTGTTTCCATATTGACTTTTAGTTGTTAACTGTGTTTCTCGGGGTAACACTCTACAGTTTTTTCAATATTTTGTAAAGATTCTTGACCGCCTTTTCAAATTACGGTGTGTTAAGGCAACTCGAAAATAATATGACAGTGACAGTTGTCAAGGTAGAAATTTCAACACTACCATTCACGGCATAGTTGCTTAAAAGCAAGGCACATATTTATCAGTTATTGGGAGAGCTTGGTAGCATTTTATCGTTTAAGATGACACTTAATTGGTCGATTTTAAGAAATTGAAGAAATTTCATGGGGTGTTAGAACAGGTGTGTATTAATCGTAACAAGAACTCGAGAAGGTAATTATTTTTCAATTGCTAAATTTCCGCACTTATAATTAATAAGGAACTACATCAACAGAGTTTCTCAAGGGCAAACAGTTCAAACCTATCAAGAAACATCTTTTAAAAGCGCATATAACATAAAAAGGGGTATTAGAGTATTAAGCATGATTCGATAATATACTCACTGACATGGAAATCGCAACACCAAGAAGGGGTGGGAATTTTTTGGCCAAACTTGGCAGAAACGTTTAACTACTAAAAGGTTTTCTGATTGAAATTTCATTCATCTGGATCAAGTGATAATGGCTTATCTAACAGTTCTTTCAGTTTTTTCTAACAATTTTATCAGGTGTATGTTTTGCGAGATTTTCTTCAGTTCTTTATTGTTTTCGCTTTTGATGGTTTGTATTGAGGGTGTGATCATGCCTAGAGTGCGCCAACGTGGCAATTGCTGCCAATTAAGCGAATTCGACAGAAGTCGTATTGTTGGTTTGCGCGAAGGTGGTTTTTCGTTCAGAGAAATTGCAAATCGTCTTAATCGGAACTAATCCACCATCACGCGGTATTATCTGGCGTAGACTAGGGAGAGTCAGGAACGTCGCAGAAGAGTAACTGGGGGGGGGGGAGCGAAGAAGAGCAAATGAGGTGCAGGACCGCCATCTTCGACTTATGGCAACAACAGACCTATTCTTCAGTACCAGATCCACTGCCGATCAATGATTAGCTAACAAAGGTCGTCCTGTAACCCTTCGAACCATCTACCGCAGAATCAGAGCTTTCGACTTGCAACCCTATCGGCCACATCTTGTATTGCCACTAACGGCTCGACACCGGTAGCAACGTTTGGAGTGATGTAGGTTGTGACTGCACTGGAACCTAGAGTGGCATAGGGTGGTGTTTAGTGATGAATCCCGATTCTGTTTGAGGATGCATGATGATCGTATGAGGGTCAGACGAACACGTGGGGAACGTCGCAATGTTGAATTTTCTGTTGCGGGGCATGTGCACCAAACTGTGGGGATTATAGTATGGGGTGCTATAACTTATGGGAGTTTGTTATTCATCCAAGGCAATATGAACGCCCAGCGATATATGGATGAGGTGGTAGAACCCCATATTCTTCCATTTCTTCAGTAGTTGGAAGACCCACTTTTCCAGCAGGATAATGCCCGTCCCCATATTGCAAGACGTTCTATGGACCGATTTGCAGAGGATAATGTCAATCTCTTGCCATGGCCACCCCGATCTCCCGATCTTTCGCCCATTAAGCATGTTATGGGGAGAAGACTGAGGAACTTGTTGCATCCTCCGCAGACGCTGCAAGCTCTACAGCACGAATTACAGGTTGCTTGGGACACAATACCTGAAGAGGAAATCGACCATCTGCTGGAATCGATGCCACGAAGAGTGGAGGAGTGCGTAACCAATAGGGGGGGACCAACCCATTATTAATTAAAATTATGTTTATATTTTGTTCTTTTTCTTTAAAATTTTAATCAATTGCTACCTTTTAGTAACCAAACGTTTCTGCCTAGTTTGGTCAAAAAATTCCTACCCCTTCTTGGTGTAGCGATTTCCATGTCACTGAGTATAGTTATTTATGATATACGTGCTAAAAGTGACATTTTATTTTGTGAACATTAAAATCACTTTTAGCACATATATCATACACTATTTTTTTCTAAAAACCATTAAAAGTACAAATCAATGCATTTCTTAAGGCTAATCTAACCCAAGTGCAGATTTCAAATCTGCCCCTTTCTTTTGGCTATAACGCAACCAACATTACAGATTACTACTATTATTATTATTTCAGGGGTTCAACTGTCTACCTGTTTTCGCACCCTTATTTTGTGTCTTCAAAGAACCATAAATCAACGTGGGCAATAAACATATAGTAAACGTGGTAGATATAATAGAGGAGAAGGTCCGAATATGGGCCCTGCATTTAATATGAGCCTCCTCAAAAATTCAGTAGGACATCAAGCGACATTTGTGTAAACTAGCTTAAAATACGCTTACTGGATAGCCAACTGTTTTACCGAAAGTCTGCTATAGAAATGTTATTCTGTTGTCAACAAGTGGTAGTGAATGAGTTTATGAAAATCTGAATATATATTTAGAGGTAAGTTGCATAAGAATATTTTGTATATTATTAGCTGACTAGGGTTCAAATAATCGCATCAGTGTGTTGTATTAAGATTAAGGTTTGTTATATTCACGTAGATATCGAGTCACTTAACCTCAAAAATTAAAATTACATTTTGTTTGAATGACACGCTTTGCTGGTAATATGGGCCTTTTGCGGGTCTGAATATGGGCCCTGGCCCATATTCGCACCTGATTTTGAATTTTGTGTTTTTTCCAAGATTATCATGCCACGTAATCAGCCAAAGTACTCACCAAAGAATTTAAGAAAGAAATGGAAATCCGAAGATATGGTAAGGGCTTTGGACAATGTAAATAACCAACGTATGGGCTTAAAAAACGCCAGTAAATCTTTTAATGTACCAAGATCAACACTTCAAAGGTTTTTAAAAAGACAGAAAGAAAATAAACTGGCAGCTGAACAAGTAGTTCAAACCCAACTAGGACGAAAAACAGTCTTAGGCGAAGAGATAGAAAAAGATCTGGTTAGTTATATTTTAACCATGGAAGACAAGTACTACGGATTAACAAGACAAGATATTCGAAGAATGGCATATACTTTAGCCATCAGAAATGGGAGAGTGAATGTATTCAAAAATGGAATTGCAGGGCGTAGTTGGCTTGATGCATTTTTACGTCGCCATGGCAGTTTACTTTCCGTTCGAAGACCAACAGGAACCTCCTTCGCCAGAGCATTGGGTTTCAACAAAGAAAATGTGAAGGAGTTTTTTGATCATTTGCAGGAGGAGTACACAAAACACAACTTCTCGCCACATAAAATCTTCAACGTCGACGAGACAGGCTTGTCAGTTGTGCAAAGCAAGGTGGCCCAAGTAATTGGAAGAAAAGGAAAGAGACAAATAGCGTCTATTACATCCGCAGAACGTGGCTCGTTAGTTACGTTTATCGCGGCTATGAGCGCTGGCGGTCAGTTTGTACCGCCCATGTTAGTTTTTCCGAGGAAAAATCGTAATGATCAGCTGATGCGTGGTACTCCCCCAGGCTCAATATACGCCGTTCATCCCAGTGGGTGGGTGCAACAAAACCTTTTTACCGATTGGATGAGACATTTCATAGATTTCGTCAAACCTACCGAAGGATCTCCAGTTCTACTTCTGCTGGATGGGCATTACAGCCATACGAGAAATTTAGATGTCATTCAGCTGGCAAGGGATAATCACATTTCCATTATTTCATTGCCTCCCCACGCCACGCACAAATTTCAGCCGCTCGACAGAACCTTTATGGGTAGTTTTAAGGTTTATTATAGTGAGGAAATCCGTAACTGGCTTCGTAATAATCAACGTGCTATTACTCAGTTTGATCTGGCGGAGCTTCTAGGGAAAGCATTTCTAAAATCGCAGACTGGTGAAATAGCTGCAAATGGTTTTAGGGCTACTGGCATTTTTCCCTTCAACCCCCATATTTTCTCAGATGCCAATTTTATATCTGAAGAAATTGAGGCTGAAAAAAACTGTAACATGACACCACTTGAAGTTAGGAAAAATACAGAAGATAGTTTCACATCAGAACCTCAGCCAGGATGTTCCACGTGGACAGACACAAATCAGTATTCAGCACTTCCGGAGAATGAAGCTGAGGCGCCATTTTCACCGGGTCTTCGTTCGTGCACTGCAAGCCAGGAGCCTGTTGTTGATGCTCAGTCAAATAGAACCCCCGTGGAAGTGCCAAGAGATGAACAAGATTTAAACATTCACAAATCTCCATCAACAGGCTCTGAATGCCATGTATCTCCATTCGATATTGCACCCATTCCTGGCATAAAGAAGAAAGCATCGAATCGCGGGAGAAAGCCATGCAAATCTCAAGTTATCACTTCATCACCATATAAAAATGACTTAGAGCAATCACGTTCTACCCCTAAGAAGCCACCCCAAAAACGAAAAGTGTTTCCAAAACCAAAACCGACAAGGGAGGCATCTAAGAAACAAAAGAAATGTGATGATGCTGATAGCGACCAAGACTCCAACGCAGAAAACGAACCGTTTGTTCCGGCTGATGATGACATGGATATCGATGATATCGGCCAAATCGTTCCAGATGATTAAGATGCCACATGCCTGTTTTGTGATGGTCGTTTTTCAGAAGACCACAGAGGGGAGCTATGGGTTCGTTGCCTCATGTGCAATATGTGGACACATGAGCAATGTTCGGGGGCAGAGAAAGACAATTATGTTTGTGATTTTTGCAGATAATTTATCATTTCCATTTAAAATATATTAATATGTAAGTTTATTTCTTGAAAATAAAGTTTATTTTGTTACTCCTTTGCTTTTTGTGTCATTTCTGATAGGGGCTCATATTTCACACAGTCTGCCATCCTATGTGAAATTGACATGATTTCATATTTCCTCTCAAACCACAGTAATTTTTGCCTGTTTGAAACTTTGTTGCTTCTACAATTATAGAAGAGTCTTCGGGCTGGGTGCATGCCGATTTTTAGATTTTTGTTCCAAAAAATCTAAAAATGGTTAATAAAAAACAAAATGGGGGCCCATATTCGGGCCTTCTCCTCTAATGTTTTCAATGTTGAAAATACTTAACCACAATAATGCAAAAATTACCAAGAAATGTAATTTAGAAATGCCACTTAAAAAACTTATTATTAATCATATTCAATGTATATTTTGAATTTTGAGGTGTTGGTAAAATTTTATATAGCACA
>JABXWE010045132.1:0-18376 GCA_014611495.1 Limonius californicus
ACTTTTTTATTGTATCTAGCTCCTACACCGGCTTTACATGAAAAATAAAGCTTTCGAAGCCATATTTTCAAGTAACTCCATCACGGGGCTACTTGAAAATGACCACCTATATTTTTTTGAGATAGTTGTGAGTGATAATTTTTTTTATTGCTGTAAGAGCTTCCTTAGACCCGAAAGTTTAACGGAGTAAGCTTTTTTTCCGAAAAAACTTATGGTTTGGTGCTGGTAGACTTAAGTTTCCAAAAAGTGTTATGAGGAATTTAGTATTGTTATTCCATACCCAATTTGTGATATCAAACACCCCTGTTAGAAATTACCATATTCAAATACGTTTCCTGCTATATATGGTCACTAAATGCAGCAAATATCATCATATTACAAGAAACTCCAAATTTTTAACTTTGAAACCAGGCACTTTCTTAGAACATGTAGATCTTTTAAGATTTCATTTCGTATCCGGTTAAATATAAAACTTTTGTCTCAGTACATCAGACACAGAAGATAATCCTTTCAATAACGTGAAAATCGTAAATCATAAAAATGTTATTTCCTAAACTAATTGGTAAGTTTATATCAGATGGTTACTACCTTCTATTTTACTTTACTAAAAATGTGTTACTGGAAAAATTTGTTCTCATAATGGCAAACAATAAATAATTTTAGAAGTTTTTGCAATCTTAAATATTCAGAGTATACGGAATCAAATTTTGAGAACGTGTTAATACGTGTTATACGTCAATACTACCCAGTTTACTTTATTTTTCTAACTGAAGAAAATTTGTTCAGAAATTTTTATAATGACCTCCACATTTGCTCAATGCTCCTGTTTGCAAAATCTTTCTTAATTGGCGAAATCGAGGCAGACGCGCTGCGGAATATATCGTATTCCGCAGAATGAGCGCACTTGCAGCGCTGAAAGCCTCTTAGCGCGACGGAGAGGCTTCGACCTCAGCTCGGGTAACTAAACAGTCCGCGGGGACGTCGTTAAAATAGCATTACATTGACAATCACCGATTTCCGTTGACATTCACTGACAAATTAATACACAATTACAGTAATTGATCAGCGAGCGTTAGCGGATGTGGGATGGGGAGCAACCCTCTACCAAACCTTCAGCTACAAAGACCCCTGCATGTGGCATAAAATAACAAAAACGTAGTTAATTAAGCTTTATTAAATGCTCGGTATGACCAAACGTAAATTGAAATACCCACGAAAAATCAATTCCAGAGATGGACATTCTTCGTTGTTTTTACAAATATGTACACACTTTGTCTAGACTCTAGTTGTATTGCTCTTGAAATGACCTTCTAGGTAACTCTTTTAAGGTCAGTAAACAAACTGTAGTTTTGCTGGGAAATTGCATCAGCGTAGATTGATCATTGAATGACCCTTGTACGTGTGATTTCGAAATCATTTATCCATCCACTTTATTAGTTTCTTGAAATAACAAGCTGAAGACGCTCTACAATAAGTTTGAAAATGGAAATTATACTAACATAATGTGTAAGTAACAATAACAAATAATTCATATCAACAAATTCTGCAAGTATGTTTTGTAATACATTTTCAAATTTGATCGAAATCTGAAAATATTAATATAGAAACTTTAAATAAGCAAATTCAATTTATCTATGAATATTATGTCACCAACTTGTAAGAATCCGCGTGGACAAAAAGGGTACTTCATGGGCCCGAAGAATTGTGTATGTATTTTATTATAAGTGTGCTATATGGATCCAAAGGGCACAGGGTAGGTCTAATGGGTAATATGTCCTAATTATCTGTGAAAAATGTGAGCTGATATTTTATTATAAGGGTACTGTGTAGACCGAAAGGTGACTGTGTGGCTCTAAACAAGTGTGTGTACGTGTTGTATTATTAGTGTACTGTGTGTACCCAACGGGCACTGGTGTGGTCTTAAAGAATTGTGTGCTCTAGTTTATTGTGGAAGATTTGAGCCACTATTTTATAATAAGGGTATTGTATTGATTCAAAGGGCATTGCGTGGTCCTAAAGATCTGTGAATGTATTTTATTATGAAAGCAATATGTGAATACCAACGGTAGTGTGTGGACCGAAAGAGTTGTGAGTGTACTGTATTGTAAGTTTACTGTGTGGACCCAGAAGGCACTGTGTAGGTTTGACGGCTTCTGTATTTTAATATATTGTGCGAGATGTGAGCTCCTATTTTATTTGTAAGGGTACTGTGTGAAACCATACAACTGTATGTATTTTATTTTAAGTGTATTGTTTGGACTCAAAAGGCACTGTGTGGGCTTGAAGAATTTATTGTTAAATATGTGAGGTCCTGTTTTATTATAACGGTACTGTCTGGACCCAAAGTGCACTGCGTGGACCTTAAGAACTTTGTGTGTATTTTATTATAAACGTATTAAAGGAAGGTGGTAGGGTGCAGCCTTAAACAGCAATGAGTGTACTGTGTCTACACAAGAGGCACTGTGTGAGCTTAAAAATTTCATTGTTAAAAATGTGTGCTCCTATTTTATGATAGGTGTACTGTGTGCACATTACGAGCACTGCATGGACCTTAAGAGCAGTGTGAATTTTATTATAAGTATACTGGTGGGCCTGAAGAATTTATTGTTAAATATGTGAGGTCCTGTTTTATTATAGGAGTACTGTCTGGACCCAAAGGGCACTGCTTGTACCTTAAGAACTTTGTGTGTATTTTATTATAAGTGTATTGTGTGGATCCTAAAGGAAAATGGTCGGGTGCATCCCCAAACGACAATGAGTGTACTGTGTCTACAGACACTGTGTGAACCTAAAGAATTCACTGTTAAAGATGTGTGCTACTATTTTATGGCAGAGGCACTATGTGGACACGGAGGGCACTGTGTGTACCTTAAGAACAGTGTGTAATTTTATTATAAGTGTACTGTGTGGACTCAAAAGGGACTGCGTGACCCTAACGAATTGTGCGTCTTAATTGCTTGTGGGGGATTTAAGTTCTTATTTTATTACAAGGTTACGGTGTGGATCCAAGGGCAACAGCGTGGACTCAACGGCTGTGAGTATTTTATTCGAAGGATACTTTGTGGACTTTGGCACAGTCGGTTTGGCGCAAACTGGTTTGTGCACGGAAGGTTGTGAGCGCAGGGACGGTTCGGCCCAGGGACAATTGGGCGCAGGGCTGTTGGACGCAGGGACGTTTGGGCGCAAACTAAACGTTTCAAAGACAATCATTTTAAAATGTATTTTATTTACCAATATTGTTGTATTTATGATATTTAATCAAAAATTACTGTTTGATTACGTTGACATATACCGTATGTCAATGAAAATACATATTTACTATTATTGAAGTTGACAAATATTTTAATGAGTGTATTTTATTTCATATTATGTCTAGTGTATTTGGTTGATAGTTCTCTTTTCACCGAGGGTTGTTATAGCTTGCATATAGACCAATTACAAAACACAGTTCTCATGGTTAAAAATTTATTAAACGTCAATACGTCTTTTATTTTAAAATATGCGTTTTTCGACAATGTTTGTAATAATAAAAATATGAAAAATTCGCTTTATTTTAATAAACGTTGTTATTTATTAAAGTATTTGATATCAAGTGTAAGAATGCAGTTGTCTCTATTTTCTCGACACTAAGTGTGTCTATAGACAACCAAGGAGTACTTTCTCCACGGTCGCTCAAAATTTTCCCCAAATTATTACTTTGCCTGGAAAAATGTTTTTGAAATTCACAATAAAAATATATATTGCTTAAAACTCAACAAATACATTACCCTTTTCGACTGATTTTTAATATTTTAAACTGAAAAATATGTTTGCGTCCAAACCTTATTGCGCCCAACCAGGTTTGCGCCAAATTGGCTGCGCAAAACATCCGATTTCTTAGAGGACTGTGTATATTTTACATTAAACGTACTGTGTAGACTCAAAACGCACGAATTGTGACTAGCGTATTAAGTGTGCTAATTCATTGTGAGATATGTGAGCTCATATTTTATTGTAAAGGCACTGTGTGGAGCAAAAGAGAACTGCGTGCGTTCAAAGGCTGTGTGCCTGTTAAATTATAAGTGTACAGTGTGGATTCAAAGAGCTGAAAGGTTGTGTGTCCTAATGCACCGTAAAAGATTATTTTATTTTCAGGGCACTGTGCGGATTCAAAACACACTGCGTAGGTCTCAAGTACTGTGTGTTCTAATTCGTGTCGAATCCTCCAAGAAGGGGGTTATTGGCGAAGAATTGCTTAACGCGATCTAAGTTTCATAGGAGAGATTCGTAGGCTATTGTCAGTTTGACAAATAAACTGGTGAGTAGCAAATCTAGGAGGTGTTTGAGACGACACTGAGTATAGAGGAAAGTCCGAAACGGTTACACAAAGATTTCATGGACATTGGCAAAATATCCTCTCCAAATATAATCAATCTATTTGAGTATACAGCCAGAAGTTATAATCTCAGGTTTTCTATAAAAATCAATGTATTTCAGAAACTATTAACCCTCACCAAAATGACAATTAAAATACGACCATCAAATTTCAAGCAAAGGAAATTTAACTGATCCGTAATTTGAAGAGCAAATTTTGGTATGATAAGAAAGTATCTTCTGATTTTGGGGTTTGCCTTTTAATTTGAAAGAAGGATTACAGCAGTGATTGATTTTTTATGAAGCTGAAAATCAATTATCACCCAGATATGATATTAACGCAATGCTTGCTGGAAACGCGTCTCTTTTTAGCAAAAGGCTAAGATGGGCATGCCATGTGCGACGCATGAACGAACAGGCCATAGCCAAAATAATGGAAGAAGAAATCCCGGAAGGAAGACGAAGCAGAGGACGACCATAAAAAAGATGGAGTGCAACAGTGTCAGAAAATTGCAAAACAATCCTACGACTAAACAACTGGAGGAAATGGGCAGAAGACAGGGACAGATGGCAGAGTAAGCTAGGGTAGTCTAAGGCCCGACATGGGCTATAGCGCCGGTGCGTAAGTAAGTAAGTAAGCAAGCAATGTGCCGGCCTCGGTGGTCTAGTGGTTAGCGCGTTTGCCTTTAGATCCGAGGGACGGGGGTTCAAACCTGGCTGAGGTCGGCGAGATTTTTCTAGCGGGGAAAAATCTGAAAATGCGCCTTCTGTCGGATAAGAAGTAAAGCCGTAGGTCCCGTGCCACTACGGTGTGTGACACGTTAAAAATCACTACTGAGGTTGGAATTACCCCAGATAGGCAAAATTCTTAGTTAAGGTGTATAATGGGCCAAATGTGGCCTAAGTGCTGTAACGTGTGATTTCTGACGCATAGTGTATATCAAAAGTGTATTCCCATTACAGTGTTTTGGCCGTCATACTTCGGGTTTTCGAATTCAAAAGTTGGTTCTCGTATTGTGTTCTGCGCATCGATCGTGAATTTTCGATTCTCAGACTACGGAAGTTGGATTAAGAGGTAGAACGTATTCAATTCTCAAGAAGTGCAGGCTTGAATTTTATTTAAGGTCGTTACGACTCGGAAGATCCTTCCAATTTGTAAATTTTCAAGTGATTAGGGGAAACTTAAACACGGTAGAGTGATAGTAAATTTTCCCAGGGAGAAATCCTAATATAGTGCACTCTAGGAGAGTTTTTCTTCTGCCAATTTAACATCGTATGGCATCAAACAGCAGCCGGAAGAGTGGAAACATCCGGAACCTGATCGAATTTAAAACGACGTGGGAAAATCCGCGAGACCGATAATTCCAGTGCAGGAATTCTAGTGCAGGGACATCCTTATCGGCGTTGCATGTGTTGAGTAGCAGGTGTGTGTGAGGCGAGTCCATTGTGTGAGGACATTCTACGTTTCAAGGTCTGTTAGCCAACTTTTTAACTTTCATGCATTGGGTTGATAATTCCACGAAACTTCGAGAACCATCAAAAGACGAATAACTACAACTCGTTTTATTTGCGTAGGCATATTTATGTTGAAATATAATAAATACTCGACTATTTTTTTATTAAGTTCAATATTTTATTTGGGAAAATTCTTGTTCAGATTATAATAACTTTATGTATTCTGAAAACTTGTTAAATGGTCTGCAGATTACGAGATTAAATTTCTGATTTAAAGTTCAAAAGTAAGGGGGAATTTTGCGTAAGTTTATAATTATCCGTGCGCATATACCAGTAATTTTGGGTAATTTAATCTAGTTATTGCGTATACGAGGCCTCGCGATATCGTGGATACTAGACGAGAATTCGGTGCTTTGGTTGATATTATTTTTAGAAGTGGATTAATGCTTCCTAAGTTTAAACTTGATCTACGCATTATTGCTTTCCCTAGAAATTTTGGTTCAGTTCTGTATAAAAATTAAATCAGAGACAGTAACGTACTGTGGTCCCTTCATTTTGTTAATGAATGTAAATTTATGTACATATATGCAACTTGGGGTTGTGATCATGATTATTTTTTTCTTCATTCATTAGTGGCAAAGTGGTTTGTCAAGATCTGTAGATACTTTTGCTTGTATTGATTAATTGATTATTATATTTTGGAAATCTGTCAATTACGATTGTGTTTTATTCTGTCTTGGAAAATAAGTTTAGTATTACAAAGCAAGGTAAGTTCGCATCCAGGAAGGTCCCTGTTTACCCAAAGTTATCTTCGAGGAGGAAAGGGTTTTTTTAAACAGGTGGCGCCTAATCTTAGATCGAACCACCCTTCTTCGACTGCAGCTAGTCGAACCTTTGTCTTTGATACATGGACCTTGCTTAGAAATTTGATGCTTCGATAGCTTGTAGTGTATAAAACTATTTTTGTTGTCGCCGTCGATTAACTAGACGTTACAGTGCATAGAGATGCTTGGAAAACCGCGTCCTAGATCTCGCTCTTTCAAACCAAGCAAGCAAGCAAGCAAGCAAGCAATGTTTAAGGGTTTTTCTAGAGATTTTTAGGTTTCAGCAATCTTTTCCAACACTTTCCGATCTTCTCAATGTTTGTTTTTAAGTTTCTCTGTGATTTACCAATATTATCTAACATTTTCCGAGTTTTCTGGAATTTTTTGAACATATGTACGTATATAAAGCTTTTCCAAAGCACCCAGGGTTTATATAGGTTCTCTGAAGTTATCCAAAGTTCTTCCTAATCAGATGTGGTTGTACATACTTTTACAATATCTGAGACACCATGATTTTCCTACAATCTTACGAAGTTTTTCCGACATTTTCAGACATTATTAAAGATCTTTGGAGGGTTTTCCAACGTATTCCACAATTACACCAGCTTATCAAAAATCTTTTTAGTTCTTTCCAAATTTTTCTATAATTCCACCTTCCCGCCAAATCCTTTAAATATGGTTTTACACGGTTTAGCAAAGTGTTATCAACAGATAACAATTTTTTTAAAATTTGTATCTGGATTTAAGGACATTTTTCTAGAGGTTTTTTCAAGATTGTCCGACGTTTTTCATAGGTTTTCTAATATTATCCAAAAATTTCGGTAACATACAAAAAAATAAAACCACCAAGGAAAGGCTCCCCGGAAATAAAAACATATAAATGGACCTTCGGGCTACTGTCATTACTTTACAGAAATGTTTGTACCCTGTTGCACCTACCGAAACTTTCTCTTAAAAAACAATGTCTGAGCTCTTTCCATTTTCTCTTATCCCTTTCACCAATTTTGAAAGGCAAATATTTGACTGATTTGTCTCTTACAACACTCCTATGTCTGTGTTAAGCGTTTTAACGTGCCACATACATATAGGACCTACAAATGAACGTGGGCTTCGAACGACAGGAAGTGTAAACACTTCTACTCCCGAGAAGATTTACCAGGCTGAATACTTCGCTGGTTTATCATTGTCTTTCCAGGGAGAATGGTCGTTAAAAATCCGATGTTCCGGTACTGAGAATTGAATCCCAGATTTTTAGCGTACTAATCTAACGCGCTGGCCTCTAGCCCACTACCTTAACTAAGAAAACATATTTACGTAATTTAGTTTTATATAAGTTAGACAGTAATACATGTTTTCAAAAATACGACCTTTATTGCTACGTAATTGAATTTTATGTAAGGCAATTTAACAAACTGATCATTTATTATTATAAAAAAATCAACAAATTTGTTAATATTCAAAATAAGTCAGTCTACTAATAATAGAAATTGGCGGTCTGTAAGCTTAAGCAGTATTCGTCGGAACAGAATGTAACTGATCTGGGAGCGCATTGCTCTCCCGAGTGTACAACTTCTTAAACATCAATTAAGGCAAGTTCTGAACTTAATGAACTAAATTATGACATAAGATGGCGGGTGAGAAGGCAAGATTGGCCACTTAGAAACATGAATAAGTTAGTTACCTCTTGCAACCCCTGAGCACCGCAAATATGATGTATAAGAAACTAACTTAATATGCACGATGCTCCTTAGAAAGTTAGCAATTTTGCAAGTAGTTGTTTGAAATTAGATTAATAGCAGCGCAAGATTCCTTTGTGGCGTAGACTGCGGAACTAAAATATAGCCCTTCAAACAAGAGCGCTGACGTAGAAGTAGAACTAAGAGGACGATTAGGCATTTAAACTGGTTCATGGTTCAAATATAGTTTCTCTGCATCTTGTAAGTTGGATAATTTGTTAGGTAATACAGTACAAAGGAATTTTACTTATCATACAAACTGATACAGAACGAAAGTAGGTAGCAATCTGTACCTATTGCTGTTGGGTAACTAATTTTATTTGAGCATAGTTTCAAGCCTACCGCGATATATTTGCATCTACATTGTAAGGTGTTAAAAATGTTCATGTTCTTGTCAAATTAATTACTTCAGTAATATAGGGTGATTCCCAGGAGAGTATGAGCCCACCATTCCAAAAAATAGGCAACCCAAAATACATACGAGGAGTGTTAAAATTTAAACAGGAATTTACTTAGAAGGAAAGGGGTTACAATACTGCAACGACGAAAACTATATTACTTTTAGATGATTTGTGATGCACTTGCGCCATCGATCTAAAAGCTTTCTAATAACCTCCTGGAAGAAGTGTTTGGGTTGCATTTCTATTTCTTCTTGATACTATTTCGATAGGGTAGTTATTTGACTAAAATCTTTTCCCAGATAAATATTCTTTTAATGGACCAAACAAATAAAATTAGAGGGAGCAAGATCCGGACCGTAAACTGCATGCGAAGAAGGGTCTCACTGAAGTTTGTTTATGGTTTCATTTGTTTTTGCAGCTGTATGAAGACGAGCATTGTCTTGGAAAAAGCAAACAGAACGTTGTCTTATCTTCCGTTTGTTCCTGATCCCCCGCCTAGCTTTATCGCACAACAAGTATTGAATAATAGTTTGCATTAACTGGACGACGTTCTGTCAGTAAATCAACAAATAGCACTCCTTGAGAATCTCAAAAAATGTAGGCGATACTTTACCAGCAGACAACATAGTTTATGATTTCTCAGATTTTGGAAATGTGTAATCAGACCCACTGCATGCTTGTACATTTTGATTCAGAAGTAAAATACTGAAAGCAGGTTTCAGCAGTTGTCACAGTAACACAATTCAATTCTTTCATGAGATATTTTTGCAGTAAAGAAAAAACGATTTGCAAACGATTCAACTTGGTTCTTCGTCAATAAGCGGGGAATCCACCTGGCACTCATTTTACAATAATTTAGCTTGGGAGCACTAAGGGAGTAAAATTCCGACTATATGCTGTGTGCGGAACATGCACCTACGGAAGCTTGTGTATGGTGTCAATTGTTCTTGATACGGTGTAAGGACATCCATTGTCTTGGAAAAAGCAAACAGAACTTTGCCTTTTTTTCCATTTTGTTCCTGATCGCCCGCCTTATTTTATCGCGCAAGAAGTATTAAATAATAGTTTGCATTAACTGTACGAGGTTCTGTCAGGCAATAAAAAAAAGAGCACTTCTTGAGAATCTCAAAAAATGTAGGCGATACTTTACCAGCAGACAACATAGTTTATGATTTCTCAGATTTTGGAAATGTGTAATCAGACCCACTGCATGCTCGAACATTTTGATTTGGAAGTAAAATACTGACACCAGGTTTCAGCAGTTGTCACAGTAACACAATTCAATTCTTTCTCTCTCATGAGATATTTCTGCAGTAAAGAAGAAGCGATTTGCAAACGATTTCACCTGTGTTCTTCGGTAATAAGCGTGGAATCCATCTGGGACTCATCTTACGATAATTTACCTTGGGAGCTAAGGGAGTAAAATCCCGAGTGTATGCTGTGTGTGGAACATGGTCCTACGGAAGCTTGTGTATGGTGTCAATTGTTGTTGTTGCGGTGTAAGGGCAAGCATTGTCTTGGCGAAAGTAAACAGAACTGAGTCCTCTCTTCCGTTTGTTCCCGATTACCTGCTCAACTTTATCGTCCGAACGTGTTGAATAAAAGTCTACATTAATTGTATGAGGTTGTATAAGTTAATCACCAAGAAGCTGTCCTTGAAAGTTACACAAAAATGTTGCCGTTTTGACTCAGGGGTAATAATGTACTTAGGTTTCATCAGCTATCACAATTGAGTCTAATAATTCCCCGCCCTTTTCTTTCATATTGCTGTAGTAAAGAAGAAACGACTTGCAAACGATTAAATTTGTGTTCTCCGGTCAATAAGCGGGAAATCCATCTGGCACTTGTATTACGATAATCTATCTTGGGAGCACTAAGGAAGTAAGATCCTCTCTGTATGCTGCGTGCGGTGCTACGAAAGCTTATGTATGGTTTCAATTGTTCTTGCCGCGATATGACGGCTAGTGTTGTCTTGGAGAAGACAAATCGAACTTTGTCTTCTTCTCCGTTTGTTGCTGATATGTTTAAATTTATCGCCCAAAAGTGGCGAATAATAATCTGTATTAATTGTTCGACGTTCTCTAAAGAAACTAACAAAAAGCATTCCTTAAAAGATCCAAAAAAATGTTGCCTCATTTTACCAGCTTACGATACACTTTTTGCTGTCTTTGACTTTGAAGATGTGGTATGACATCACGGCATGCTTGCACGTTTTGATTCATGAGTACAACATTGTACCCAGGTTTCATTAGTTGACACAACTGATTCCAAAAATTCATCATTCACTGACATCAAAGAAATGGACCGTTTCATATTGCTACAGAAGAAGCGAATTTCAAACGATTCAACTTATGCTCTTCGGTCAATAAGCGGCGAATCCATCTAATTCTCACCTTACGATACTTTAGCTTGTATTTTATGATATCTTCAATACTTCTGACACTGTTTTGCTGAATAAGGGCATTACATTTTTTATCATTTTCACTTAACCGAAGTTGCAACCCGTCGCACAGGAGGCTCATTTTCTACACTAGTTTTTCCGTCTCTAAACAATTTCCACCACTCAAATGCCGAATTTTATAAAGACTTTTTGATTGCCTTACTGTGGTAGCAGTGTCGTAAGAATTTGAGTTGAATTAAGCTTCTGTTCGTAAGGAATTATTACGCGCTGCTTCACGCTACAACGAACCGAACTTTCCGATATGGTAACTGTAACTGTTAAAATAATGTAGCAAAACAGTTGCCATGAATCTGTTGACAAAAGTCACGGCCAACCCTTAACTAATTCAATTTTGGAATTGTTTTCAGATGGGATTTCAATTTAAACATTCTTGTTTCAATTTGAACACTCCTGAAAGCACTAGGTACGGCGATATCTGAATTTTTGTTGGCGGTATTATGAATCGGAGATGCTTGTTTGATGTGTTTGGTGTTTAATTTTACTCAACTTTTAAATAAAATAAGTGCAACCACCCTAAAATTTGTATAAAATTCGCAGAAAATTAGTATTATATTGACTTTTTCTGCATATTATTCAAATGTTGTCTGAGTTGAGTGAACTTTACTTAAGCCAGTCAAGCAGCTCAAACAGGCATATCTGATTTATAATACTGTAGATAAACATTTAAATATGGCAGTGGCTTCTGATATGTATTTTGGGGTGCCTATATTTCTAGTAATAGGTTTGAACTCGCCCATGCATAACGTAGTATAAAGCATTTTTTGGTTTCAGATAAAAATAACATTTTTGGTGCATTAGACTTGCAAATGTAGTAAACGTAGTTGCTAAGAGAAAACTGGTATGCTCAAGTACGGTTGATATAAAAACCAAGCCGTTTTATACAAGAGAGCAAGCAAAACAAGGAAGATGATTTCAATAAACCGAGTGTTTTCAAATAATTGGTAAAACTCTTCATTTTAACGATCAATAATAAGCCAAAAGTGACGTGTGGTTATCTAGCTCATCAACTACTAAGCAGTCCCACAATGCACAAAATTGACTACGCCCCTAATTAGGCGGGAGTATTTAAACGGTCTTTAGTTTCCGAACAAGCCTCGTAGTTAATAAAAATAAGTGTAATGGGTATACAAAGTTGAACCGCAAGCAATTTCCCTTAAAATAATTACATCCCTAAATACTTATAAGTCCTGAGTTCATTCGGCAAACTGACTTTGTATTAACTGTAAAATACTAATATTTTTGTTATGACACATTTTCTACCACGTTATTGAAATCTATTAAATCTTATAATGAGCTAACGTTCTTTGTTGGTAAAAATAGCATAGTAATGAGATCACCGTTCTCATTGACCCTATTGCTTGTTTTAATTTGAAATAAGCTTTCATTATTTAAACCATCAGTGTTGTTAACAATAAATAGGCGGTGTTAAGATGCGTAACTGCTAAGTAATTACCTAAAATTTAACGATGGTAGTACTTCTTTCACGAAAATCATTTTGGTAATGAGAGGTAGCTGTAAACTTCTAACCAATAGCACAACCATATATCACATACATTTGAATACCTAATGTGCACTTTTTATAACAGAAATATTTAGCTTAAAGTGCAGGAGTCTCGCATTAACTAAAAGTTGGAGCAACTAAAATGAGCACGGAATTAATATCTAAGTGTGCAAAGTATGCTGTAATTTCTCTTTGTATGAGTTTTAGTTGATCAAAAAAGTTAAGAAGTTCTGGAATTTGAGTAAGTAATCATTTACAATCTAAAAAGTCACGTTGTAGTACACATTATACGCAAAATACTTTATTGTGTTTATTTTGTCTAAGAATTCTAATAAGTTTCGTAGTTCGAGATAGTGCTCAAGGTTTACACAAACGTGCGACTAAAAATTTTAAACATTGGCGGTGTTTGTTAATAATGTAAAACAAATAGATTAATTTGTATGCGTTACTATAACGACAAATACATATGTGCAGGGTTACACATAAGATTGGTGTAACTATGTACAGGTTAGTGCTGGGTTGCTGTAATGCTGTGCTTTATTTAAAAACTTAACAATACCTACCCCCTCATCCTGAAAAATAAATTGCCAATCTTTTTAGTTGTTTCATACTAAATATATATTTTAAGCAACACTTCGTAAACTATAAATTTGAAATTTACAAACATAATTATACAGTATATTTATGTGAATTTAGGATAACGATTAACTGTAGAAAATAAATGTAATTTCTTGGATTTGACGAATTAAAACAACATTGATTTCAGTAGAGATGTTTGTGTTTGCATATGGTAATCAATAATATTAATAATTTCCAATAGTTCAAAAAACAACAATTTATTTATACAATACTGACCAACATTTAATTCGGATAATGCAAAGTAAGCCAAGACTTAACATTATTTTGTTTTCTATAGTAATCTCATCCATGAATTTTTTTGATAATATGGTAGATTTAAATGTTTCATAACAATTTCAATAAATTTTTCTTACCAGTTCCTTTATTTTCGCTTGAAGGGTGTTTATCTGCAGACACAGATCCATCTGTTGTTGTCGTAGCTGGAACAGTAGCTTTTTCCTCTTGCATTTTCCGGAGCTGTTTCTTGTGCTTCATTCTTCTATTTTGGAACCAAGTTTTCACTTGTGTTTCGCTGAGGCTTAGCGCTCCGGCTAGTTCGACTCTTTCTGGGGTCGATAAATATCTCTGGGCAGCGAACCGCTTTTCTAAACCTTCAAGAAGAATTTTGTAATTAAACTTCTATGTGTGATGTAAATAAACTGTTTAAAAGTTCCGAAAAAAGGTAAGGGTATACTATTAACACTTGTTTTAGTGCGATTATATTAAAATAACGTCTTTAAGCCTTTCTGACGTAATATGTCAACACGACAGGTTAATAATTTTAACTGTCGTTTTAGTACTATTATATTAAAACCCATGCTGTATGCAGAATTCTCATAAAAGTTACTATACGACGCAGAGTCAAATGGAAACCTTAAAATCGTTGTTAAACAAAATTTTTTTAAGCAATGCCAAAAACAAATAGGTAAGTTTTCGACGTAGTCCTCATTACTTTCTATGCATGTCCGACACCGTTTTGGAAGCGCTTGACTCCCCGAAGAAAATAATTCTTTTGGACGCGACATAGCCACTCATGTACGGTCTGAATCATTTCATCATTGCTATGAAGTTTGTTCACACCTAATGCCTCTTTAAGTATACCAAGGACAAGGTAATTGATTCGGGAGAGATCAGGAGAATACGGAGGATGTGATAGACTCTCAAACTTCAAATCTTGGATGGTTGCCACAGTTGAATGTGCATATGTGGTTGCGCGTTTTGTGCTGCAAAAAATGCCAGAACTCAGAAATTCGTTCCTCTTGGTTCTGATGGCAGGTTTGAGGCGGTTGATTAGGAGTTCTGAGTATGTTACGCTAGTAACAGTAATCCCATTAGGCATGTAGTCTTCCAAAATTACCATTGTAGCATCCGAAAAAAGGCTCAGCATAACCTTTGCTGTCGAGAACTGTTACGAAATTTCTTGGGTTTTGGCGAAGAGGTGTGACGCCATTATTTGCTTGCTCTCTTCGTTTCGGGTTGATAGTGAACTCAGGACTCATCCTCAGTCACAATCTTCGCCAGAAAGGCATCTCCTGCTGCTTCATATGGTAGAAAAGGTTCTTTATATGCATCAACATGACGTTGTTTCAATTCTGGGGTCAAATGCTTTGGTACCCACCTTCCTGAAACTTTATGGATCTGGAGGATGTCATACAAAATGTAATGTACAGAACCATGTAACAGATTCAAAGATTAAGTGATTTCATCAAGGATAACCCGACGATTTTCTTTCACCAAGGCTTCAACTGCCGCATTAGATTCAGGCGTCACAATAAGGTTTACATGACCAGGTCGGGAAGAGTCAGTTACGGAAATTACTTCGTTTTTGAACTTGTTGCTTCCTTTATACACTTGTTGGAGTGATATACATGAATTTCCATATTATAGCTTTATTCTACGATAGATATCAATAGATTTAACTCATTAATTGTGCAAGAAACGAAGAACAGACCGTTGCTCCTCCCTAGGGCAGTGCTCTAATGAAGGTGCCATTTTTAAACTGTCGCTGTGTCAACATTTTCAAGTGTTGCTACATCTCAAAAATAATATTTTTGCCAACTTATAAGCAAAATTCCGTTCGGGAGACTTTTAAGGGTTTCATTTGATCTGACTCGTATAAAATTATATTACACTGTTGTCATACTGTAGATGTGGGTGGCTCTGTAAGCTCTTTACAGCCCAAAAACTTCATCCTAACAGAAGACATGACTGTAAAGGCACACCTATGCAGAATTAACAAATTCAACATCTTGCATGTAGATTTTGCAACAAGAAACTATAAACGGTAATGCACAATTGGAGTAGCTGCGATGCGCGGGCAAGAAAACGACAACGCATACTCGGACCCCCTTAAATAGAGTCCAAAGGCTTTACCACATACACAATGGTAGACCTGTACCTCTTGGTACAGAAAACTAAGATCACTGACTGGGCGTGGTAACTAATTAGGGTGAGTATAATAAGCCATTTAGGCTACAGTGTCTCCGGAACAACAGTAGACAGACCCGGAGAATAAAATGGAGTTGTATATGCTGCAGCTTATCATGTGGGGAAAGTTTATGGAAAAACGGAACCCGGAAGATATCCAAAATCGTGCCTGCGGAATTTAAGACAATGAATAGGAATGACATCAATAGAACTGTTCCGTGCTGCAGGTAACAAAATTAGAAGAGTCATATTCATCGCCAACGTCTAATGAAGATACAGCACTGATAGAAGAAGAAGACGATGGCAATATCTACCTTTCAGATAAGATCTCAACGATCATCCTTGTAATGATATCCACCTGCTTCCCAAATGCATTTAATTAACCATTAATTATTTTTAGCGCTTCTTTTGTAAAAACATCTTCATTTATAGCCTAAGCCAGCACGTTAAAGATGGTATCTTTGTATGATGTGTAATTTCAGAAATAAGATTCCTAGAACTGTTTTCTGGAACATTTGGTCGTTTTTGCTAATGATCTGAACTCCAGTAGAATAGGAATACAAAATGGAGTAGTATATAAAGAATCACACTTTATTGAAACCATGGCAATTACTTCTGTGGGTTTAACTTGATACATCTATGTTTTTAGTGGAGAAGGTGTACAGTCGATTTAATTTGTAAACACAGTGCTGTGGAAGCTGTACATTAAAACAGTGGCGGTGCTGTGGATGTCGAGACTTTCTCATCTTACAGGAAATGGTGGGCAAACGCCTAAACCAGCTTCCATTTTGCATAGACAAAGGTTTGTTTGCTGAACTAGGGTTTCCAGTTTTAGGAACTGGCAAGTATCTAAGCTCCAGGCGATCTAGTGTCATATTTAGCAAGTCTTACGTATTCAGATTTCGGCAGTCTTTTGGCTTTCCTAAGAAACTTATATAAAAGATGCATGTGTAGAACACACGACAGTGTAAGTTTAAGATCTGGTGCTAGGCTTATTTTAAGTAGGGTCACACCTCATTGCATGGTCTACTGGATGAACCTTATGAGATGACAAGATTTTTATAATTTTTATAATTTTTGCACTTCCTACAGGAGATGACGCGATTACTATATTTACTACTCTGTTATCTCTGGCAACAAACGTTTGCAGTACTGAAAGTTCTGCTGTTGTTAAACATACAGAGCAGTGTCTATTAAACTAAGAAGTTAGACAAACTGGTTTCAAAATGTAGAGAATGCCCACAACTATAGATTCTTCGTCATCATCAGCCTTTCCGTCCCACTGCTGGGCGTCGGCCTCTTTTCTGCCACGTGTTTCTCCTCAGCGCTAAGGTAGAAACACGGGGGACCTACAGTTTAACGTCCAATCCGAACGACAGACATTCCAGAGAAGGTTTTTAGCATTAAGATCCCACGGTTGCAAGCCGAATTGGGAAATTGTATGTGGTGGGTTGCAGACAAGATTTTTATAAATCTGCATAGTTCTGCTTAGGTTTCGAACCCAAGCCGGAATCGACGTTTTATTCAGAAAGCGAGCGCTCTACCAACTGAGCTACCACTACACATGGGGGGGGGATAGATTCTTATCGTACGAAAACTTTTTAACGGGGCCATTTTTATCTGTGACTGTTAACAATATTATATTAAGAAAGGTCATGCTCGCTGAGAAATTGCTGGACTGTCTAAACGCACATAGCTAGAAGAAGATTCTTTAGCTACTACAATGGCACACTGAAAACCTCTTGTAAATACATTTTCATAGCTACCTGTTAGCTGTGGATCGCTAAAGACTGTCCTTGCTTTCCGTCTTCTACAGTGCTTGAGGGCGTTTAGAGAAATTTCACTTGCAGAACTTCCAAATAATGCGTGATGGAATGGTAATCCTGAAACAACTTTTATGTGAGTATGATCTGTATTAACTCTTTAGTTCTTTTAAATTAGTTTGCTTGAAGTAGTCCAAACTTTTGTTTTTATTAAACTTCCTAGCATTTTAAAATAATTAAGAATTTGCAAATCATTTGCAGCTCGTTCTATACAGGGTGTATCAGAAATAGGTACAAATATTTAAACCAGTAATAGATTGGCTCAAGTAGAATTCAATGGTACTATTCATTTTTCAAATATCATTAAGTTTACTTTGTTTGAATTAAAACATAAAATCAAATTTTGTTTGAGAAGTGCTGATGATACACAGAAAATGCATTTAAGCTGTAGAAGGTTATTACCTAAATGTAAAGTAAATCCAAAGTGGCAAACACGTAAAAACTTGTCTGGCTTGTGATAACAACAACAGACTGAATAGAAATTACTGACCTACCTAATAGTATTGCTTTGTGGCAGGTGATAAGAATTTTCTTGCACGACTATCTTACTCTCCTTTGCATAACATGTCTTTGAACTCAAATTTTTGTTATTATCCTGCGGTACTCAAACAATTTTTGGTCAAATTTTCAATTATAATTTTCGCGTATCTTAAGGGTCCCATTGCCAAAGAAATGTTTTTTCTAGTTTGTATATATTGTAATCTACCATCGGATTTAATATTTGTACCTATTTCGGATACACCCTGTATAGATATAATATATATATATATATATATA
>JABXWE010045133.1:0-10936 GCA_014611495.1 Limonius californicus
CATTCGACCGTGTGTGGCATACCGGACTATTATACAAATTAAAGCTTACTCTTCCCACACCCTATCATCTCTTACTCAAAATCCTACCTGTCCGATCGTTATTTTCAAACAAAATACAATCAGAAAACATCCGCATATTACCCCATCAAGTCAGGAGTACCACAAGGTAGTGTGCTGGGACCCTTCCTCTACCTACTTTTTACTGCTGATATCCCAACTTCAGTCAGCACGAAAATAGCTACTTTTGCGGACGATACCGCACTAATTTCCATAAACGAGAATCCACAAGTGGCCTCAGAGAACCTCCAGCACCATCTCAACCTCCTCAACGACTGGCTCGGCAGGTGGCGAGTAACAGTGAACCAACTTAAATTAGCACATGTTACTTTTACAAATCGCCAAGTTGAATGCCCTGAAGTGACAATTAATGGTATCCGACTTCCAGTGAAAAATGAGATAAAGTATCTTGGACTGACATTGGATCGCAAATTAACAAGGAAAGCTCACATAATAAACAAGAAAACACAAATCAGCCTAAAACTGCGTCAAACGAGTTGGTTAATAGGTCGGAAATCCAAACTAACAACTGATAACAAAATTCTCTTGTCCAAATGTATTATTAGACCTATTTGGACATATGGAGTTTAGCTTTGGGGTTGTGCTAAACCTTCAAATAGCAAAATCATCCAAAGGCTGCAAGCTCAAACACTAAGGATGATATTCGACGCCCCTTGGTACATCAGTAACAAAACTCTACATGAGGACTCAGGCATTCCCCTCGTTGAAGACGTAATCTGCAATCTAACCAGGAATTACTTAAACAACCTCCCTGAACACCTAAACGATGAAGCTGGTACTTTAATCGATCCCCCAGTAGTACAAAGAAGACTAAGCAGAAAATGGCCTACAGATGTGGACCCACAGTAAATTAAACTAGACCTCTCAAGCTAATTACATAAATAGTAATTAAATTCGGAATATAGTGACTGGACTGGACTACTTCTCCCTTCATTGTACATTTATTAAACTAATTTACTTATTGCTATGTAAGCAGATTGTAAATTTCCAACAATAAAAAAAAATTTATATTCAACTGTTTGTTGCGTGAAAACCAGAAGCATAATGGATATACAGGGTGTTTATTAAACATCCGGCAAAAGCTCAAGGGTTTATTCCCTGGATTACTCTGAGAATATTTTGTCCTTTGATGATTTTTGAAAAGCCGCTTTGTTTCGAAGATACAGGGCGAGAAAAAATTTCGACAAAACCAATTTTGATATTTTTCAAATTATTAATGTAGCCGAAATAAAAGTATGGCGTACTACGCTGGGCTTACCGAGTATAAAAAATTTTTAAAAATGCGTTGTTATCTTTTAATAACATTCCGATTACTAAGAACGGTTTGTTTTATCCACTAACAGTTGGCAAATGCAGACATTGAAAAGAAAATCAGTTTAAACGTGGATTTCATTTGAATACGTCTCGTGATCGATCATTTTGTATGTGTCGAATTTGTTAAAACTGATTGACGTTTAGTTGTTTGATGTGTATTTTCTGTCTTCAATACTTAAACTTTTGTTAGTGAAGTCCTCTATCATGAATCGCTATACGAACGCCGAGATGACTGACATGCATTTCATTTATGGACTTGGATGGCAATTCATAATAAGCTAGGCGATTGTACATTGAACGATTTCCTGGCCGTAATGTTCCTGATAGAAAAACCTTCCAAAGTAGGTATTCATCAACGTCTTCATGAAACAGGTACATTGAAACGAAGTGGAGGACCAGGAAGGCCAATGCCAGTAAGAACGGTAGAAGTAGAAGAGAATGTGCTGGACATGATAGAGAAAGATCCATGTACTTCTACTCGGAAAATTGCAAATACTTTGAATGTAAGTAATGGGACTGTTTGGAAAATTCTTAGCGACTATTTGTTGTACCCATACCACATACAACGCGTTCAGGCACTTCTTCCTGTTGATTTTCCTCCACGTATTGTATTCTGTCGACTGTCAATGGTTTTTGCACACATTGGTTCAAATTCCTCAACTACTGACGCTGATTCTTTTTACCGATGAAGCGAATTTCTCAAGAAATGCAATAAAGAATTTTTACAATAACCATGTGTCGGCTGAAGAAAATCCACATGAGGTACTTGAAGATCGTTTTCAACATCAGTTCTCGTTGAACGTTGTGGGTGACTGGTTAATTGGACCGGTATTTCTACCAGGAAGACTTACCGGCGAGGTGTATCGCAACTTTTTGGAAAAGACTCTACCTGAGTTTCTGGAGGATGTACCAGTGGCAACAAGATATGCAATGTGGGTTCATGCACGATGGTGCACCATCGCATTTTAATGTCGTTGCCGTGAGTTTTTAACAGTAACATACGGAGATCGCTGGATTGGTCGAGGTGGACCTCACTTATGGCCTGCTCGATCCCCAGACTTAAGCCCCTTGGATTATTTCCTATGGGGCCATCTAAAGTCATTAGTTTATTCTACTCCAGTGGAAAATGTGGAAGATTTAAGAAATCGGATAATTGCTGGGTGTAACTCAATAAGAAGCAACCCTGGTGTTTTTGAATGAGTTCGGCAGTCAATTCGCGATTCGACTACCGATGGGGGCGCTGCTGTGCCGGGAGTCACGTGACGAGCAAGTCATAACTGTTTTAACGTTTGCCGTAAGTGTATGTTGTTGTTTAGTGGTGTATTATATTGTTGTGCTAAATAAATACGTTATTATTATTAATTAAGCTGATTGTGAATTAAAAGACTATTGTTAGGTGTTTAAAGCAACATTCAAAGTTTCCTCGATTGTGTAAGTATTTCTATTTAGTTGTTTTTGTTGTACCTAAAAGGATATAAAGAATGGGTTAGGTTGTCAACAAAAATATTTACATTTAATTTATTCTGTGTTTTAAGGATTATGGCTTTTCTAAGATTGGGTACAATTTTTAAATATCTTAATGCTACTCCAGTTATCGAAGGAGAAGAAGTGCTTTTTGTAAAGCAACTAATTGAGTGTGGCTTGGGAAATGTCGAAGACTGCAAATACGAGATTATTGCTCTCTGTTTGCAAACAAGTGCATTTGCTCACACGCCCCACGAATTAAAAGGCCAATTATTAGTTAAAGAAGGTGTTGTGGAGGTCAACAATTTTATATGTAGCTGCAAAGTAGGTCTGTCAGGAGTGTGCAAACATGTATTAGCATGTCTGTTTTATTGCAGCAGCAGGTATAGTGTCTGGTGTAATACCATTTTATATACTTTAAAATCGTATTTTTTGTATTATTTTTCTCGTTATATTTTAGAAATGACATCCAGGACATGGAAAAGTTAACCGCCACCGATTTAGAATGTTACTGGACCAAAAATAAAGGTTCAGTTGAAGAAAACTACAGGCCTACACCTATCAATCAATATGCCTGCATAAAAGCTGTAAAGAAGTGCAAGCCGTTGACTGCAGGACAACAGAAACATTGCTTAAAAATATTAAGAGAAAATCAACCAAAATCGATTTTATATATGCATTTGTAAGTTAATGCACTAGAAACAACGTAACTTTAGACTCTACCTTTGAATTACATTTCAGCTCAAAAACTTGTGGTGGAAATGCAAGTAGTGACAATGACGGGATATCTGGTGCTAGTGGTAGTAGTAGTAGTGCAACTACTACCATACAAAGACGTGTGGATGCTTTGAGCGGGCCTATACAAAATATAGTAGAAAATGCAGAAAACTCTACTTTCTTTGCGAAACTCAACATCAGCATGGATAACCTAAGCTTAAAGCCGTGTTGCAACTTGTTGAAAATGTTGTCGATGCAAAATCAACAAGCTGCAATCGCTGTAAGTCAAGGCTCGGATAAGTGGAAGGAATAAAGGCAATTAAGGATTACAGGTAAGTTAACAAAATATAGTAAAATTAAGAATTTAATATGAATGTTAAATACTGCCTAGCTGAAAGTGCCGCATCAGTTTTTTAAAATGTTATAGGTATTTAGAAAAAGTTATGTGAAAATGTATTTGTAGGTTCCACATGTTATCCTATGTATACTTATAGTAGCTCAGACTGGAAGAAAAAAGCAAAGTGGTATTTTTCCCAAAACCGTTCAAATGTGTGTATACCGAACATGGCAAGAACTATGAAAAATTTGGTTTGTTGAAATACAAACAAACTTGGGGTGCAGACTGTGATGTCGTGGAATTAGGTTTTTTCATATCACATTTGTATCCTTGGTTGGGATTCTCGCCAGATGCGGTAGTAATGAGAAATGGGCATCCCATAAAGTTAATTGAAATAAAATGTCGTCATTCAGGTAGGTAACAATTTTATTCTAGAGGTGCATAAAATATTAAAGAGCATTTATATTACAGGTATAACAGAAGATGCCACAGAATTTGGAAAGTCCTGCAAATATATTCAGTTCGTAGGTGAAAATTTTATTTTAAGGAAAAAACATGTATATTATGGAAAAGTACAATTAGGCCTGGCTTTATTCAATTTAAAAGAATGCGATTTTATTTTGTATTCATCTAAATCTGAAAGTTTTTTAAAAATTATTGTCAAGTTTGATGAAATATTTGCCAAGAAATTAATTGAAAAAAATTCTTTCAATTATTTCAATTATATAATACATTATGCATGTAAAAAGAAATAAATATATCCTGAAATGTCACGTTTATTTTGTTTTATATGTAACTTACACATTGCAATGTTTATAGACTTAATTATTAGTCTAAATCTAGTAACAATTAATTAATGAATTTAGAAAAATCAAATTTTATTTTGTATTCGTCTAAAACTAAAAGTTTTAAAACACATTCTACATTAGTTTAAATACAACTATGATATGTGTACAAAGTTTCTAAACTTAATTATTAATCCACATTCAGTAAAAATTATGTCCATTAAATAAACTTCTTCGGATAGAATAGGGGTTTGCAAATTTAGAATGGCACAAGCTATGGAAAATATATCGTCTATATAATTTACTAAATTCCATGGTAATGGACTGTTGAAAATTTCAAAAATTCGGATTCATTGATTGGCCCTTTCTACATGTACTCTTGCTCTCAAAACACGAATATTCTTTTGTGCCTCTGATGCAGAAAATTGATTCATTTTTCTTAGTAAATAGGGTTGCACCATTTTTACAAAATTTATGGCACAAATGTCGTTAATGGCAAACCCTTTATCTACCATAACTGAATCAATGTGAAGTTCTAATTTTTTATCACATCACTCTGTTCAAAAATGGCTTTATCTGATGCCCTTCCACCGTAACTGGTTGAAACAAATGTTATCAATCCTGCTGGAGATACTCCAGTCATAAACTTTAGAGTGTTTCGTCCTTTGTAATGCGAATACGTTTTAATACGACAGCATCTACACTTCGGTTTCTGAACAGGAATTTCTATACAGTCTAAAACTGCTCTCACACTTTGAAACAGTTAGGTAGAGATGCCCGACACTCGTCTATCGATGGCCAAACAATGCATTCTTTTAAAACATTAGCTATATATTGAACATATTCGTTGAACAGTAATCTACAAGTACTCGGAGAAATTTGGTATAAAATGTATAATACCATAAACTTGAGAGACAATTTCATCTTCATAAATACAATAACTACGCAATCTTCAACCAAAAGTTTACGAGTTCTGGAAGTGGGATAGCATGTACAAACAAGTGATGTTATACATCTCAAAAGATTAAAATTTGAAATCCCTGTTAATGAATTTAAATGACAGTCACTTGTAATGGAAGATGTGAATGACTGAAATACGTCTCCACTTGTAACTTGTATCCCTTTCTCCATTTTCAAAATGTTACCAGTCTGATTTACTACACTTAATGGCAAATTTAGCAAAGTACCAACTGCACTGCGTTCACTTTCATTTAAGTTATGAAGCGTAAGAACTGATGTGTCAAGATTTTCATCTTCATGAAATGATCCAGGATCTAAAATACTTTCACACTGAAGTGGAAAGTCACTCGAAGTTGCACTTGCTTCTTTGAACATTTGCCTTTTCTTCATTCGTTGTTGTCTTTGTTCTACCGCTGCTCGTTTAATACCTCTAGTAAAAGTTTGAACTGGCAAGTTTTGGGTAGGAACAGCAGTTATTTTGAGTGTAGGTTTCTTTGAGATCTCTAAATAAATAAATTAGTTTTAGTCCATTGTAATAAGAATAACCTTGAATTACCAATTTTGTGAAATTACTTACCAGACATGTAGAAGTAATCTTCCTTTTTAAAATGTTTTCCACAAACACGCATATAATTTGTGGCAGGTTTGCCCATTTTTAAAGCATTTTCCCAAGCTTTTCTACGAGTAATTTTCTCCTCATTACCAAACACGTTTGTAATTAAAACATAACCACTATTTTCTCGCGGAAACAAATGAAAACTTATATTATTTTTGGAATCGCGACATTCGTGATTCCAGGAAAAGATTGGATTCTTGCATCGTAGCTGGAGGTAGTCATTTTCAACAGTTCTTGTACATTAAGAAACTTTACATGTAATTTTTGGTAATAAAATGTCGTTATTGTCGAAAAATTTTTTTCGCCCTGTATTTTCGAAACAAAGCGGCTTTTCAAAAATCATCAAAGGACAAAATACTCTTGAATTTTTGCCGTATGCTTCATAAACACCCTGTATATACAGGGGCTTTAGGCGAATTGTAGAAATAATAAAAGGGTCTTTAAATATCGTGATTATTATTGCCAGGTGGAAGCCTTTTAAGTTTCCATTTATTTCTTTATATCGGGAATCGCTGCACCAAACTAAAAATAGGTAGCGTCCTATCGGGTTTATATAGGTTGGAGTACAACAAAGTATTTTTAAAATTAAAATTATTGAAATCTACTTCATTGAACACCTACACTTGCCACAGTAGTTACTCAACCTCTCGCTTCTTCTACTTTCAATACTTCTACCTATAGTTTAGTCTTTAAAGCTATTCATATTCTTAATTTTCATGTTTTTTTGTAGATCTCCTTCCTTACAGTTTCATATCTTAACTATTCAATTACTAATACTTTACTTTAATCTTTGAAGTACAGTTAACAAGCACTGGCAATCCGTCCCTTACTTTACGTGGGTGGCAGTAATATTATAATTTATTTCTTTTTCATGTTTGATCAAATAAAATTACATTGTTGTAAAGTTACTCTGCGCACGACTTACATGTATACTATAGGGCTCTTGGGCAGTGGTCTAGTTAGACAACTGGGGACAGCTGGGAAATCTAGCTATTCCACTCCTCTTGGCGAAAACTACCCCCGCAGTTAAACAGAAGGCACCTGGTGTTTATTTTCGAAATGTACGATTTAGCGCGTTCTTAAAAATACACTGGAGCGAGACTTTTGACACTTTTTGAAGAAATAGCTTCGTATAAGTTATTAACGAAGATCTTCTCTAGAGGGTGGATGGCTAGAGAAGAGAAACCGCATAGCTTGAAAACATACGTTTAAATTTGTTTGTCTTTTTGCTAGTATTTATTTTGCTATCTGGAAGTGTACGGAAGCCATCGGTGATGGTGGATGTACTTAACCACTTTATAATTGCTTAATCTTCGCTCCACTGACCTTAGAAGACGCAAGAAAGGCTTAAAAATAAGAATTTTAGAAAATATAAAAATACTTATGTCTCAAAGTATGCATCTGTCAGGTACGTGTCGCAATACGTATGTAACTTCAGCTCGGTAACTACCTTATAATCGTTTTTTGAAGGAAAACCTTGTTTTATTACTATTTACGTGCTTGTGCTACATTGGAGGTGTATAATGCAAATTTACCGTTCTTTTCCAACTCACTCCGCGATAATTCTTCGTTGATTTTGGTTTGATGCCAGGTATCGGATGTAGAATTGGTAGAATTTAATAGCGAAGTAACATCAGGTTTGACATCTTCATGCATATCAGATAAGGTATCCATGTTGATATGCACAGGTTTTCCTGTAGTAAATAATTGTTCTTTAATATCTGCTGCTTTATATTCCTTTAAAGCAGTAAACAATTCTGAGATATGAAAATGTAATTCTTTTAAAGTTAATATGCGATATCACTCACCTTTGTTGTAGAAAAGAGTATTAGCAAAAATGTTATTACTGTTATACTACTTTTTAACAAAACTTGATTATTTAGAATAATTATGTCTATCAAAATATTCTTTTAGGTTAAGTTTTTTGACGTGTTCTGGCATTTGAACTACTTTCGATCCTTATACAATGTGAATCATAGAATAGTGTACCAACCTTCGATGGTAAGGTGGTTTGTATTGATTATTGGAGCTTTCACATACCTCGTAGGCAAATCGTTTTGATATGAGGCAGCGTGGATTATTAGGGCTTCTCATAACTATTGTGAAGTTCCACTCCCTTGCAAACCGCTGGATTTTAATTTTTTATATTATTACTGTATCTAGGGTAGAGGAGGTTTTTGAAATTATTTATTTTAAAAACAAGTCTTAATTTTAACTTTCAAAAAATTACTGAGCCTGTAATATATAAACCTCAATAACATAGAATACTTTATTTTGCACAGTGCATTCTTTGTTTGAAACTGTAAAGGCTATTTTCACTACAACAAAGTTGAGATTTCAAAGTTAAAGCCAATGTTTAACCAATAAATGAAGTATCGTAGTAGAACAACATTAGCTAGCCGATATATCGCCAACGTAAATCCATTATTGCGTCTACAATATATATTTAAACATGTTGGGCTGTTAAAACCAATATGAGAGTTATGAGTTAAAGTCAGTATTCAACCAATAAATGAAATACCATAGTTAAACAATATTGGCCAGCCAATATATATTAGCACCTCTAATTATTTTAGAGAAAAATATGTTATATAAATTATTTATTTAGAAAAAGAAACTGTTTTTAATGTAATGTAATTATAGCTGCAAATGTTCCTTGAACCCTAAAACAGTATTACTACTGGCGACGCCGCTGACATTTTTGCAAGAAAGGACACGTTTTGCTAACTGCGCCGTGATGGAGGATTAGTCAGTTTCTTAAATATCAATTTTTCAGTGTTCAGTTCAGTGTTCGTTAAGCAACAGTTTAATTCTACAGTCGTTTTCTTATTATAGTATAGTACGAATTAATTAAAGAGTGTTCTGACAGTAAGTAATTGTGTTGGAAGTGTTCGTAGTTTATTATTAGAAGTAAGTATAAACTATATTTAGTATATGTATTATTGCTACTTTATGGATAATTTATAGAAAAAGATGTTGTAACGAATTCCGCGCCTGGTTGAAAGCAACCCGTTTTACCTATTTAGTTGTTCGAATAATTATAGGAATTTTTACATTTCGAAGTTTACCATTTCGGCGAACCCGCATTGGAGTTTAGGAAATTTAGGGGGGAACAGAAAAATTTAGAACGACAAGTCCCGAAACGGGGACATTTGAGTATTGACGGTTGACCGGAAGTATATTGTGCAAAGTGATTTAATTTTCGTAAAATCGTTTTAGATTTGGAAATTAATTTTCCGATTTAAAAGTCACTGCACGAGAGTTGTTTCCTATGGTAGAGAAAGTACAGGGACTTCAGGAATTTAATATTACAATCTAGAGATTTTTCCGGTCCAGAATATTTCTTCTGTGTGTCAGTTCCCATCAACTGGTGAGTTGGTTATTTATAGAGAAATTTGTTTAGTCTTCAATCTTCCTCGAACTTTAATACTAATATCCGATGTATTAATTTAGGAAAATTCGCTCGGTTGGAAACCCCGTAAATAAGGTCAACTAAATACCCAAATTTGTGACGCTCTTCTCTTTAATCGGCTTAACGGAGTCAATTGCACGTCTGCTTATTACGTGTAATTGTCAGATTTGTTACGGAGTTTACTCTCCGGTACAGCTTCGTTTTCCTGGAACAGATAACGAAGAGCTGGGTAACTGCAGTTAAAGACGTCGGTGTCCAGGGGTCTGTTGTTATTTACCTGCAATCTCGGGATCGGCCTAGAGACTCTACTGTACTGCGTCGTGGGAGAATTAAAGCAAGAATGGTTTAATACATATATTGGATGAATTAAACAATACAGGGTCTCACAGTAACAGGTATAATGCAATAACATTAAAATTAGACAATAGCAAATACAGTAGCAAAACGGAATAAAAACGGTAGCAAAATACGGTAGCAAATATGGTAGCAAAACAGTAGCAAATACGGTAGCAAATACGGTAGCAAAACGGTAGCAAATACGGTAGCAAATACGGTAGCAATACAGTAGCAAATACGGTAGCAAAACGGTAGCAAATATGATAGAAATACGGTAGCAAATACGGCAGCAATACGGTACCTCTGCGGGAGTCAGTACGGTATCAGGTACGGTCTCACTATGACAGCGAGAGAGAAAGGAGATCGTATATCTCGACGATGCGACGATGCTTCCGAAGGAGGGTTACTTGCGCCAGGACACACGCAGCCGCAAGGGAAGATAAGGGACAGAAAACACCGCCTCAGGACACACGCAGCGACGGTGCTTCCGAAGGAGGGTTACTTGCGTCAGGAAACACGCAGCCGCAAGGGGAGATAAGGTACAGAAAACGTACCGCCTCAGGACACACGCAGCCGCAAGGGGAGAAAAGGAACAGAAAACACCGCCTCAGGACACACGCAGCGACGTTGCTTCTGAAGGAGGGTTACTTGCGTCAGGACTCACGCAACCGCAAGGGGAGACAAGGATGGAAGACAGCAACTCAGGACACACGCAGCGATGTTGCTTGCGGGGTTTCGAGTACGTTACAGAGAGAGAGAGAGGGGTCGCTGGTACTGGATGATTCTTCGCTGGTTGGCTGGAGCTTCTCGAAGTGGACCGGAGGGAAGACTCGCCTTTTAATGCTCGCGAGCTTGTATTGACACCCGCCCGGTAACTGTTGCTACAATATTTGGTTTAATTCGCGCATTCCAGCTAA
>JABXWE010045134.1:0-15720 GCA_014611495.1 Limonius californicus
CAACAGAAAAAATAGTATAAAGAACACGTTTCATAAGACCACTTGTCGCACTCGTCCGTTGAAAAACTCGACGCTTCGCGTCTCGTTTTTCAAACTTGGACTCGAGCGTTAAGAAAAGGCCTTATGAAACTAGTTCTTTAATATACTATTTCCTATCGATTTCGAGAGTTTTGAGTTAGATAAACGTGCAGCCCTATCCACAACTTCACCTTACCAACTATAAGACCCTGAAATTAACAACTGTACAAAAAAGAGAGACCAAAAAGGGATACAAATACACACTTTTACATTTAGGACAGTCAGAGTAGCTTATTTCCAAAAATCAGAAACCTAGTGCATGCCTTTATGTGCCTAAATAGCACATGTAATAAAAAAGTACATTCTTTGTATTAGATACTTTATCTATTACAAGGGTAGAAAAAATATGGAAAATCCTTTACCCTGAAGATGGTACTACTTACATTCGTTCGAAATCTCAGTTGTTGTTTTAGTTTAATTGTTACTTCATAATGTTTACATCACGGTTCAGCTTCTCTTAATTATTTTATTACAGAATCGATTAATAGATTTAATACATTATGTGTAGAAACATTCTACGAAAAACTATACGCATCAGTAACTGAGACGCCAATATATACTAGAGAAAAGCTAAAACAAAAAATGTAATGTAATGTAATTTCGAAAGACGATCCAGAAATAGGCGAAGATGAAATAAGAGCGGCACTAAAAGAAATGAAGAACAATACATCTCCCGGAAAAGACAATATCATCAAAGAAACGTTAGAGGAAGGAGAACAGAGTGTAATAAAATTAGTAAAACTACTCTGATACAAATGCTTGGAAGAAGGAAAAATAGGAAAGACGCAACAACAGTTTTGATATACAAAAAAGGAAACAAACGAAATCTTACCAACTACCGCCCTACAACCTTACTCCCCCAAAAATATAAATTGTTCACCAAAATAATCACTAAAAGAATTAATAATAAACTGGAACTATACCAGTCCTGCGAACAAATAGGCTTCAGAAAGGGCTTTAGCACATGCGACCACCTACTGGCAATTAAGACCCTCCTGGAAAAAGCTACGGAATACCACCTTCCTCTATATATAGGATTTATAGACTACGAGAAAGCCTTCGACACAATAGAAACCTGGGCAATAGAAGAGGCACTTTGGAACTGCAGAGTTGACCATCGTTATGCAACGCTAATTCATAATATATACAAAGACTCCACATAATCATTAAAATTAAATTGAAAAATCCAGACCTGTACCAATAAGAAGAGGAGTACGACAGGGAGATTCAATGGCGCCTAAGCTTCTGGAGGATGTCTTCAAAACGTTAAATTAGGAGAATAAGGGCATAAACGTAAATCGATTGAACCGTATCAAATACGCAGATGAGATGATTGTAATAATTGCGGAAAACAAAGAAGATCTCCAAATTATGATAAATGAGCTGATACAAACTCAAGAAAAGCCGGACTTAAAATCAATCAACCAAAAACTAAAGTAATGACAAATGCCCTAGATGAGCTTGAAATTACACTTACCGAAAATACTTTAGAACAAGTTTCGGAATATGTATATCTGGGCCAAATAATCGAATAAAAAGAACCAAGAAACAGAGATAAGCAGACGAATCAAACTTGGATGGGTAGCCTTCGGAAAACTAAGCTACATCCTGAAGAAGAAATCGATTCCATAACACCTAAAAACCAAAGTTTATGATCAATGATCATGACGTATGGAGCACAAACCTGAACGTCAACTGAAAGAAACATGGACAGGGTAATAAAAGGACAAAGAGGGATGAAAAGACAAATGCTCCATATTTCTCTAAAAGACAGGAATAAAAATGGTTGGATAAGAGCAAAGACCAAAATCCAGGAGGTGCGAGAAAGAGTAGCAACATTGAAATGGAATTTCGCGGGACGCAACGCAAGACAACCAAACGACAGGTGGAACACTACCTTACAACAGTGGCGTCCATGGCTTAGTGGAAGAAGCAGAGGAAGACCTCAGATGAGATGGACTGATGACATTAAAAGACATGCAGGGTTCGCTTGGAGGAGAACAGCCGAAAACCGAGGAAATTGGAGAGAGTTAGAGTAGTTCTACATCCAGAGCTAGATTGAAGAAGGCTGAAAGAATATATTATTTTTCTAATCAATACAGACTTTTGAATTACATAATCACGCAGCGCTATTCATGACTCCATCTTACCATCTACTTATAAGACCTTGAAAGGAACACCCATACGTCCATAAGAAAGAGATCCAAAAAGGGATTCAAACCCACACCGTTTGCTTTTAGGACAGTCAGAGTAACGTATTTCCAAAAAACGAAAACATAGAGCGTGTCTTTGTAAAATAGCACATGTAATAAAAAAAGTCCAGTCTTTTGTGAATAATTTAATCTATTATAAGGGTGGAAAGGATATGGAGAATCCTTTCAGAAAAGAAACAGTTGACCCTGAAGGTGGCACCTACTTACACTCTATCGAAATTTCAATTGTTGATTTAGTTTAATTGTTATTTCATACTTTTTACATTACGGCTCAGCTTATCTTAAATATTTTATTACAGAATCGATTAATAGATACGATTAGTGGATTATTTAATTAATAGATTTAATCTACTATTTCTTCTAATCAATTCAGATTTTTGCATTACATAATCACGCAGCGCTTTCCATGACTTCATCTTACCGACTACATATAATACTCTGAAATGAACACCCATACGTCCAAAAATGAAGGGATTCGAGCCTACAGCTTTTGCTTTTAGGACAGTCAGACTAACTTATTTTCAAAAAACGAAAACAGCGCGCGCCTTTGTAAGATAGTATATGTAATACAGAAGTCCAGTCTTTTATGTTAGATATTTTATCTATTAAAAGGGTGGCAAAGATATCGAGAACCCTTTCACAAAATAAACATTTGACCCTGAAGATGGTACTACTTACATTCTATCGAAATCTCGATTGTTGCTTTAGTTTAATTGTTATTTCGTACAGTTTACATCACGGTTCGGTTTACTACAAACTTCACAGGTTTATGCAAACAACTTCAGTAAACCTACATTTTGTTTAGATTTGTTTTACATTTCCTGTCACATGTACTGTGCGAGGTTCCGTTTAACTTACGGTTTATTAACACAATTTACGTCCTTCTGACAACTCTTGGCAGTAAACATTTAATTTTAAAATTTAATTGTTGGATATTTTAAGCAGTTATTATATATAACTGCTAACGAAGACTGTTTTGTTAAAAAGGTAGCAGGTAAACTTAGCTTTAGAAATGAATTAAAACTCTTCTAATGGGCAAATTTCTCCAAAGTCATAAAGTTTCTGGTTTGATAACCATCAGAAATGTTGGTTAAAATTAAAAGGACAACTATATACTTATGCTGGTTAGTTATTTGAGGGAAATTTATGTTTCTGATGAAATGTCACTTAATTAAAACTTGTCATTCATAATAACGGCTTCTAAAAAAAAACAAAAACGTTTACAAATGTTAAGCCATTTTAATAGACCGAAGCTCTAAAATTGCCAAAGCAAATCTGTGTATGTGTAATCCATTGTGTTCGTAACGATTCAATAAAACGTCAAACCTGTACAGTTACAAAACTTAAACTAAGGTTTTCGCAATATCATGTCATCATCATATTGTACGAAATAGGTATTACAGAATAATGAATGGGGCATGCATTTTAGTTGCAAACTAATCGAAGTTACTAACCCGGAACTGTTCCGGGTCAATAGAAGATCCTACTTTGAAAACTTGAATGCTATCGCCGTCGTCCGTTGACATTACATTATACTCCGGAGATTAAACGGGCATTAACATAATAAAGGCTTTTTAAATAGACTTAATTGATTTCAATGCAATTATGTGTGAGAACGTTCGCACTTTGCTATCATAAACACTGTTTTAAACTCTAAGTTGCGTATATCCCGTTGCTATAAATTAAATTACAATTAAACGAATAAAGACAACTAAGGAATTTTCAGTATTACTAGGGAGCAATTGTTACCAATATGGAAGAAGAATGTCCAATGTTCATTGGACTTCAATTGTTGACTTGGTGAAGGACTTATTCCTCAAGCAAGTTACTTTAGTCAGTTCAAGTTCCTACTAAAGATGGCAGTTTAGTTGCCGAAATAGGTATTTAGGTGTTCTAAATATCGTGGTGGTAAGGGGTTTTCCAAAGTTTAATAATTAAAGTGACAGATTGTACTGCTAACTGTCATTTAAACGCCTTAAATACCGAAAATATTTTATTGGTCTAACGTTAGCCAGATAACAAATTCAAAAACACCAGATAATTATTTAAATTGTTAAAAGTATGCGTCGTTATTTATGACGCAGAGGTTAGTCCTCAAATACGTGTCGTCCACTGCTTTTTAGATAGTCTGCCTCGCAATGAAGACACAGGCATTTTCGATTGTGAAGCGAAGATATCCGATAGTTTCTGTTGCAGCTGCATACACAGCGTCTTTTATATTGCCCCACAGAAAGTCGTTCATAGGCGTTAACCATGGCGATCGTGGAGGCCAAGGAACAGGACCAAACGTAAAACCCATGAATTTGGAGAACGTCCATCTAAATATTCACGAACGATGCGGGCGTTGTGAGTAGCAGTTACATCTTCCTGATACTGCTCATGATGTTGATGTCAGTTGCAGTATTTTAGAATTTTTAATGACAGCAGTACCACCTGTCACTTTAATTATTGTTTCAATTGTTTGTCAAGGCATTCGCGATTTTACTAATTGAATTTTCAAAATTTATTTGGAAGTTATTTGGAAGATAGAAGTTATGTTGGTTACATATTTAAAAGGCTAATTTTTGTGTCTTTGGAATGGTGAAAAAATACATAAGAAATAAAACGTTGACTAGCGCAGCTTGAAATCTACAAGGCCTAGAAAATTTCTATTAATGTCATTCAACTCAGAGCGGTCAAAAACATGAAGTTACCAAATTTGATTGAAATAGTTTCAGTGGTAGGAAAGATAGGGACCGCGGTGGTCGAGTGCGAGAACACATTGGCCACTCGAGGTCACAGTAAATGCAGTTGCTCCGTTGGGGCGATCGAATCCCGACTGGGGCGACCGCATTTGCTTAGTTAAGTTTAGGGTGCATGTTGCATGAATGTTTAGTATGTAAGGGACGCCCGCACCCCTGAAGTAATGCGAAAAAGCGGTTCGCGGGGGGGGGGGGAACGGTAGTATGAATGTGTGAAAAAAAAGTGGTAGGAAAGATAATAACATTTTCCTAAAATCACGATTTTTTTCGTGATAAATCATGAACGAATCGAAATATCCAGGTGTTAAGTAACGGTTTTTGTGTATTGTGAATATTACTTAAATGTACGCTTAACAAATGAATATTTACAGAAGTTTGTGTGGTTCCTATCGCCTCTCAATAACATCTGGGAAGAATTATAAAGGTTTCAACGAAAGGCGAGAAGGCAAGTGTTTTTTGGTATGCGTGGGAAAAATAAGGGGTGGCAGTCTTAAAAGAGGTTAACACTGGCAGTCTACAAGGGGCAGTGTTGTTGATAGCTAGGCTTAAGCTTGCATATCTTTGGCGTAATACCTGCGAACCTACTAACTGATTGCGATGCGATTCTTCTTTAAGCTGATGCAAGGTGCGAATTTAGTGTTACCACTTATGTGTTTATATAATATAAAGATGGGCTGCAATAGCAATATCAGCTACTATAAGCAGTGGCGTCCCTGGCGAGGTTATGGTTTACATCCCATGAAATATTTACCCAAATGGTTACATATTATCTACTTCTTATTATATATGGTTTATATTACATGAAGTGACATATGATTTGAGTCTCATGAATCCCATTATTGTTATTATACTAGATCGGTGTGACTACGTAAGTAGTTGTTGGAAACAGTAGCGTAGTTCATATAAATAGCTATATGAGTAGATCATGTATGTGACATGTTTAATCACTATTCATCTAGCAATCATTCGGGAGTTAGTCAGCTTGCAGAGGTGGTCTCGTAAAGGCTCCTACGTCGAATTATTATTAATATTATGAATGTAACACCAATGCCAGGATGGCATCGGCTGACTTTCACGCGGGGGATTGGTGATAACTGTAGTAATTACTCTATGATTACGAATGGCTGCGGTCACAACAGCTAGCCGGCAGATGAGCATCCGTATCCTGTTCGAATCCCTATCCGGGGACAGGGTGCTGGAGGACGCCCGGTGAGTACAACTGCCCAATATTTATTAACAGATCAGTAAGTGTGTATCTTATTATCTGTTGCATGTCACCTGCCTGTCGCCGCCAGTGAGTTCTAATCACATCCGCTGTTTGTTTACCCAGGAACTGCATAAATTAAATACAGAAGTTTTTATTCGTCCCCCGTAAGGTCGATCCTAACACAGGAATTTTTTAGATTGTCAATCACCACCAGAGAGCGCAATTTTTCTCTAGTTTAACCGACCTCCTATCTCTTGCCGTTTCCGAGATACCAATGGTGAGCAACGAAAAATTCGCCACCCTTTATAATATCTTTTGTAGTAATTGAGCTTTTTAAAATTAAATTTGTGTTATATAAGACAAATATGAATGCTTCTACAGGGTGTTGATGAATACGCGTTACAAATGTATAGGGTATGTAGGAGATTTAGAACAGACCAACTTTAAGAAACTCATATCCGGAAACGCACCGTTTTGAAAGTTGTTTAATTGGGACCTATCGTTTTCCACATTGTCTCACCGGCCACATTTACTTGACCGTCCTGAGAGAAGTATTGTCAGAATTGTTGGAAGAAGTACCCATTGGGGGTTCGCCAACAGGTGTGGCTGCAACATGACGGTGCGCCAACACACTTTTTGTTTGCCGTCCTAGACCACAACAACAAAGTACCTATTCGGTGACGGTGATGGATTGGCCGAAGGGGACCAGTAGAGTGGCGGCTACGTTCACCGGACCTAATTTTTTTATAGGACCATTGGAATAGTTGGTTTTAGGGGACGCCTGTCTAGTCAGAAGAAGATCTGAAAGCACGTATTCTGGCTGTAGGGCAAAAACTCCAAACAACGCATGGCATTGTTGAATGAGTAGACCAAAATATTTTGGAAGGTGCAATGGTGCATTAATGTTGATGCAATTGGTCAGGTTAGCTGGAAAACGGAGTGTTTCCGAATATGAGTTTCTTATTAAAAGATGATCTATTTTGAATCCACTACATATACCCTAGAAATTTGTAACATGTATTAATTAACTCTCTGTATAATTGCTTGGTAATAACTTAAAATATTTCGTTTATGAATCTGACGAAATGCAAATAAAATAATTTTGTAGTTTGTTTATTTATTAGTTATCGTTATTCTTGATATTATTATTGTTACAATATAAATACCATCGAATTCGCTGGTTTTCACCATAAACATAATTAATGTATTTAAAGGTTTTTAAACGCTTGATTCTGAGAGAAATTTTAATCGTACATTCTTATAGAAATTATATAATTCCTCATGTAGAGGATAATTTATATATTTGACAAATATGGCTTCTGCCGATCCTTGCAAGTTTTATTCGAAATAGAATTCTGTAGGGGCTCGGATTCTAAAACCGTGAAAAGAGGCTCGATAGTTTTTGAGGTCGAGAACCGATTGACAAAAATTTCTGATTCCCGACGACGTTTTAAATAATGCGCTGCGGAATGATGATGTACAGAGGGTTTCTAATAATTTTTTTTTACATAGACATTATTTTTATTACGGGAGGTAGAGGATAGGTTTAAATTTAGTATTTTTGCGAAAATTCGAACGGAATAAAATATCTTAAAGAAAATATGATTATTTGCAATATTTTAAAGATTCAATTCGAAATTTAGTTTTTTTTTGGGGAAAATTCTAAGCGGTTATAGATAATCAAGTTTTTTCGACATTTTGTTCAACTCTTCTTATTCCGCTGTGTATAGTTCAATGGCCGGTTAATTATCTACAATTACTAGGTTCTGTAGGTTCTTTGCACGTATGTCAGGCAGGAGGCAAGTGTAACCCATTGAACAAAGATGAGAAGTGCCACTGAATGCTTTACAGTTTTCAAAGATGTTCCTATGGCCCAGAAATTGTGATAGTGGGGACAGAACGTACAAAACTGATGATGCATGTTCCGTTAACTTAGTTTAATAGTAAGCGTAGCAGCGAGTAGATGCGTAATATTGCATTTGTAATTTATTGCACGTGCGTAATTTAAAGTTTGTACAAATACTTTTCAAGTATGGAAAAAATTGGAACTTTGGTCAATCAAGATAAACGGTGAAGGCATAGAAATGTTTAATAATTTAAAAACATGTATTAACGTTAACAAACCAAGCCATAGAAATGTAGTGTCATTTTTAGATACATCTCTTCTTCTTAGAGTGCTTTATCTCTTACGAGACGTAGCGATCTTCTCTCCTATGCCTGTGTTGCGCGTTTTTACAGTGTCACAGACATAGACGACCTACAGTTTAACGTGGGCTCGTAGAACGGCCATTAAAAATCCAATGTTCCGGTGCCGGGAATTGAACCCAGGACCTTCAGCGTAGAAGTCTGACGCGCTAACCTCTAGCCCACGGCCGCCCTTTAGATACATAGGGCATCATTTAAAAACTTTTAAACGTTACTACTTTGAAAATGATAGTCTTCTGACCATATACAAATGGATAACAAACCCGTTTGAAGTTACACTTACAGATTTATCGTTAAAAGAAGAGGAACAATTCATTGACTTAACATCAAGTACAGAAAATAAGAGAGCTAACCAGGTTAAATAGCTATTTCCTAAATCTTATCTTTGTGAAGTTGGTTTCTCCGCAGCAGCTTACATAAAACCGAAATACAGAAACCGACTCAACATCGAACGTGAATTAAGTTTAGCCATTATTGATTTAGAACCAAACTTATACAGTTCAAGCACGCGCATTAAAGTGACCAGTTTGTTTAAATAAACGGTTAGTAAGTTTTATGTAGTTTTAGATTGTACTTGTAAATACATTACATATGCAATCTTCTATACAAAAATAATATGCTATACATTAAGCATTAAGTTAAGATGTTTTGTATTCGTTTCAATATACTAATTTCGTTCTACTATTTTTTTTTGCAGCGTCCCCCTTTGAGGACTTTGCCCCACAGTTTGGGAAACGCTGGCCTTATTAATACTCTTATATGTAGTTCCCGGGTAAAATTCAATATATAAATCGTAAACAATATTCTTAACACGGCACAACCAAAAATATTCAAAAAATAGTATTTATCTACACGTAGGTAGATCTAACATTTATTGGTTTATGTATAGAGCGACTAACAATACGGATATATAAATTTTCTAGCTTTATAGTGAAATATGTTTCAGGTATAAGTTTTTCAAGAAGTTCTTATTTTACGTATACCTATTGTGTTTGAAATATGCTGTCATACTTGATTTTTGACATTTAATTAACAATACCCTCATGATATACAAAAGAAGGCAATATGATTACGCAATACGCCTATATGATTGTTACATGGTGGTTGACATATTTTTAAAATTAATTAATTTGTTTTATGTATTCATTCACGGGTAATTTATTTTCTTGTTAATTTTTATTTCTTTCTGTAACAACCTAATATATTGTTGGTACAGATGATTAAACAATAAAGGTTTACTTCTATGTGATTGCGAAATTAATTAATTCTACACTGAAGCTTAAAACGGCAATGTTTTAAATAATCCTGATGTAACTCCGTAATATTTTTATGCTACGATAAAAAGAAACATTGTGTATACTCATGAATTCATATTAAAAACATTGCAAACTAAAAACTGTGAAACATAACTGTTTTTTTGTACGAGAGAATGTAAATAATAACTTCCTATAAAATCTATAGTAACGGAGAAATTCGGTATACTTTTTACTTAGTCTGTATAATATTAGCTATTAAACATAAATATTAACATTTTGGATTTTTACTATACTTGTAGTTCCTATGACGTTTTTATTGGAATACCCACGAAAATATCTTAAGTGCTTTTATCTTTCCTACATGCAACACCCACTATATACTACAATAATTTTGAGTTTTGAAAATACTGTATACTGTAACTTTCTTAAGGAATACAAATTATGACATCTTGTATTATATATACTTTCCAGAAACTGGTGGTAACTTTATCATATACTACTTGCATACACTGTATTGTTAATTTGATACTCTATGAGCATGCTTTACTTTATTAGCGTTTGCGTATGTTTAAAAGTGAACTAGCTGAATTTTTAGGCTATGCTCCACTCTTTGTTTGGTAGTTTCTGTATAAAAATAATGGCTAAAATGGATAGAGGTGTAAGGTATGAATATATCAAAAATCAATTTATTTCATAATAAAACACATTAACCGTTTTTGCTTTTATGAATTCCCCTAATTGTTCTCCATTAAGATTTCCTCATTATGACGGGAGGATCGGTCCATCCAATCCACGTGTTTTATATTCCTTGTCTCCACTATTTTTCCTCTTCCTTTGTACTCTTTCTCGGTCTACCTCTCTTTCTCCTTTCCCGTGGGATCCTCTCCATTCTTTAAGGCTTTCGCGGTTTCTCGAACTGTCAATATTACAATTTTATTTACTTTCGGCTTAGACCGCGTCGTCACTTGTGAACTACACCCAGCATTATCAGGTAAGGTCCGACCTGTAGCTTGTCTGCCTTTACAAGCATTTGCTCTAAAAGTTTGAGCCATATTTGTTCGTAGGTCCTGCCTGCCTAAACAGGGCCGTGTACTTATATTAATCAAACCTTGGGGCGGACAAGGATTTGAACTTGATGTATTTTGTTTGCCAGGACAATAATACTTAATCGGCTTATGCCTGTTAGCTGTTTGTGAACCCATACAAACTAACGATTCGCAAGACATTGCAGCTTGCATCTTCAGAGTGAATATAACACTGTGTTATATTCACTCTGAAGTTGCAAGCTGCAATGTCTTGCGAAATTATTGTCCTGGCAAACAAAATACATCAAGATCAAGTCCTTGTCCGCCCCAAGGTTTGATTAATATAAGCACACAGCCCTGTTTAGTCAGGCAGGGCCTACGAACAAATATAGCTCAAACTTTTAGAGCAAATGCTTGTAAAGGCAGACAAGCTACAGGTCGGTCCTTACCTGATAATGCTGGGTGTAGTTCACAAGTGACGACGCGGTCTAAGCCGAAAGTAAATTGTAATATTGACATCCTCTCCATTGCTATTCTTGATATTCTCACTTCTTCCATTCTTTTAACATTCCCGAACCATATTAATTATCTTCTTTCGTTTTCTTCTTCTATATCTTTATCCACCTCCATCCTATCCTTTATTGCAGCGTTTCTTAACCTTTTGATTCTTGATATCCATGCTGCTCTTCTTAGAAAATCTGTCTCCACCACTCTCATGCCATATTTCAGCTCCATAAAGTCCTACACTTTGCATTAGAGTGTTGTATATTGGTTTTTTAGTTTTTCTCGTTATATCTCCATCCCCCAATACACTATTGCTCTCCAACTATTTTTCATTCTTCTTTACTCTTTCATTTATATTATTTTCAGTTTGTGTATTTTAATACACGGAATACCCACGTTACAATAATAGTTACACCAAATTTAGAAATTCATGGGCGTGTAAAATGCATTTTAAGGGTTAAAGTATCTGCGAGTTGAAATAGATTATGTAAAGTAATTATACGAATGGTCACATTTGAAATAGTACTACTGTTTACGATGTTTTCTGCCTAGTAAATCTTCTCTGGGGTAGAAGTGTTTCCATGGTTTAAATCCCACTTTAAACTGTTGGTCCACTCTGCCTGTACTACTTTAGAACGTGTAACACAGTCATATCAGAGAAGATCGCTAAGAAACGAAGCACTCAAAGAATTTTGACTCATTAATTAACACTCATTATCATATAATGCACTGCATCAATAAATTACGAGAAGAAAAGTAAACACCATTGTTAAAAACTGTAAGAAGCGAAATTCGGTAAATTGCTTAGATCAGTCGTTTTTTTTTCGCGACCCTCCTCTTGTAATGCTCGACTTCACCGTCTTAACGGCCAGCTGATGCCATCTATTACCAAGTAGCGCAGTTTATTTATTTTTTTCTCTGCGTTCCCGGAAGTTTAATCATATTCGGGAGGGTGCTAGATGCCAGTGGAATAATTTGGAAAAGATTAGTCATCATTTCAAAGTTGTATAGTTCTGACTGTGTGTTGAGTGCAATAAATTGATATCAAATATTTTACATTAAGTATGGGCTGTACTCGTTTTGTTAAATATGGATAAATTTTAAAAACGATCATTAGAACATTCTGCGTCTACAACTGACAAGAATACAAAGAAAAATAGATTGTACAGCGATGAATATCTCAAATATGATTATACTGTTATCTCCTACAAACCGCAGTATGGCAAAAAGAGAAGCCTGTGGAATTCTTTGAAAGAAAACTAAACTCCCTCCACAAGGAGCAGGTCACTTTTACATCAGCAACTACTACTAATGAAAAAGTACTACTATCAACTTATCGAGTTGCATTTCGTATTGTAAAAACCAGTACGCCACATACAATTGCTGTAGATCTGATATCAGCAGCTGTTGAAATGGTGCAAATAATGGTTGGTGAAAAAGAGGCTGCTAATCTGAAAGCAATACCCATCTCTAATAATACTATCCAAAGAAGAATAAATGGCATGGTAGAAGATATTGGAACACAAGTAGTTAAAAATTTTAAGACGTGCACGTACTTTTCATTACATGTCGACGAATTCACGGGTATTTCTAACTGTGTCCAATTTATAACATTTGTAAGGTACAAAACTGGGCATGATATAGAAGATATTTTATTTTGTACTTCATTAGAGGTAAATATTACCAGAAAATGTGTATTCGACATTTTCATGCAAAGTGTTAGTACGTACGAGATTGACTGGACAAAATGCGTTGTTATATGCATCGATAGCGCCAAGGCTATGGCATGACAACGATCTGGTCTTATCGTCAGATTGAAAGAGATAATGCCAAATGCTACATGGATACTCATCGAGAAGCTTTTGCAACCAAATCTTGGAAAAATTTCTGAAGACATGGTGTTCTTCATAAGCAAATCTTCCTTATCACGCAGAAGTAAGATGTCTTTCGAGGAGCAACGTCTTGAAAAGAGCTTTCCAGTTAAAAGCGGAACTTTTGATATACTTGCAAGATGATAAACCGGAATATAAAAACATATTTTCCAATTCCCTTTGGCTTCTTAGACTGGCTTTTCTTGCTGATATTTTCGAACACTTAAACACTCTAAATAGTAGTTTGCAAGGCCGTAATATTAACATAATAATAGCTACGGATAAAACTTAATGGATTTATGAAGAAACTTAATATCTGGTCGATTTCAATTGGAAGAAAGAAGTTTGATTCATTCCTGTGTGTTCAAGGACTCATGGAAGACTTAGTTAAGAATGATAATATGATAAATTCTCAGCAACTGTTTGCAGTTATGCAAGTTAATTTGCACAATTTAAAACAACAGCTCATCAAAACAGTTGTGACAATCACAGATGGATACTGAATTAGACAATTCCGTTGAACAAACTGAAATTTCGACAAAAACGAAAAAAAAACTTATTGAAATATCATACGATGGAATGTCGAAACCAGATTTCTTTTCCCAGAGCGTAGAGCAGTTTTGGACCAAAAAAGAATGTAAGAATACCCCGAACTTGTTGACAAAGCTATAAAGTGCCCACAGCCCTAATTTGAAAAGTTAGTTTCTGAAGAACAGGCACATTAATCGCATTAATGTTTTCATTTCACAACACAGACACTGAAGAGAAGATCGTCACGTTTCGTAACAGGCAAAGAAGAAAGAAGGCGATTACGTAACGATTATTTTAAAAAACCGCAACTCGTTGCCTATTTTCCAACTGAAAATGGTGAATTCTCTGGTAACCATACGGTAGTCAAATCTTTGATAATTTTATTTTTAAAACTAGGTTATATAATAATTAATAAACGAAATGGTTTCGAGATTTTGCAACCCACAAAATATCAAGACACATACGTTGAGGACCTTGGTCTATGAAAATCCTCAAATTTTTATAATTCATTGATGCATCCATGAAAATGCCGAATTCTACGATATTACTTGCACGCACCTTCACTTACCATTCTTTTGGGCGGCTTTCTCTAAAACTCGTTAAAACGTAGAAAGTTAATGCAGCTTTTAAAGTGATAACAATCACATTGTTCGCAAACATTTTCACTCAATAAATTACAGCATTTAATAATTTTTACACAAAAACAGTATATTATGTTCCAGCTAAATAAGTGTTGAACGTTAAAAGCAGATTATGGATACTTTTGCTTTTAAAATGCATTTGAAAGTTTACAACTGTACTAATTTCATTAATTTTTAAATTTTGCAAAATATCTATGACATTTTATTATAAATGGAAGAACTACTGATGAATCCGTCATCTTACAATAATGAGTTAAAGGAAGAAAAACGCTAGTTCATGTGTGGAAAAAAGAGATAAGTGCAAGCGCATGTGGTAAAAATGTTGAAGCATGCGTTATTGTTAAAGAACTGTGTCTGTTAAATTGAAAATTACACATATGTCTATCTGTTACTAGTATTGAAGATTATACTATTTCAGTCTGTAGGGTCTAATACTATTAACACCTGATTAGTAACAGTAATTATTATTTATAACACTGTATAATGTAAATCATCTATGTAATGGACAACGAGAACTAATATATTCATGTTTGGTTATTTCATATATGATTATTATTCCGAAAGAAATCTGTACAGGGTGCCAAGTTAAACGCGTACAATGTGTTCCATCTCTTGAAATAAAATAAATATTGAACTTTTCTGAAAACCGTTTCTACAACATGGAGAAGGAAGGGCTCATAAAGTAACCTTCCCCATACAACCCCTTAGGCCCTGGGTACCCTAACAAAACAATTTCAAATAGTAACACCTACCCACTTTGTGATAAGCCATTGAAAAGCTCTTACAAAATGCCATGCTGTAGCAAGCATTTTTTCCCGACTCATTTCAGAAAAATAGAATGGCCCCCAAGATCTTCAGATTTGGACTCTATTAGACTTCTTTCTATGGGGTAACTTAAAATGTTGTCTACAAATCTCAGCTTCGGTCCATCGCACAACTGCGACAAGAGCTATTCTGGAGCAAACGTTCCAAAATGCTGGGATAGAATTTGAGAGTGGATTTTAGTATTAACTAGAGATACTTGGAAAACTGCGTTCTAGATCTCTGTCAATGAAACAACAACAACACCTAATCAGTAACTGTAATTATTATTTTTAACACTGTATAATGTAAATCATCCTGACTCATAAGGTAACCTTCCCCATTCAACCCCTTAGGCTCTGGATACCCTAACAAAACAATTTCCAATAATAACACCCACTCACTTTGTGATAAGTCATTGAAAAGCTCTTACAAAATGCCATTAAACTGTAGCAAGCATTTTTTCTCTACTAATTTCAGAAAAATAGAATGGCCCCAAGATTTCCAGATTCCAGTCTATAAAGTAACCCCCACCCCCCAATTAATTTTCGAACGACTTGATATTTTACCACAAAATTTGGTGTGCTTTAATGGGAAATTAAATATTATTTTTTAGCCCATGATTAAATTTTCTATCATTTAAAATG
>JABXWE010045137.1:0-10831 GCA_014611495.1 Limonius californicus
TGGGTGGGCACGTGCCCGTGTGCCATTTAGTACAAGCCGCCACTGTTTATATTGTAACAATAAATTTTTTTAATAATCAAAAAATGGTACAGCGTGCAACGTATTTTTCGACCTGTATCGATTATATTAAATTTTTTTTGTCTGTTTCTGTTTCAAATCATTGCTATTAGTAAGTATTTGTCTTGGATAAAACGAAACTCCCTGTAAATGAATTAAAGAGTAAATGTATAATCGTTGCTGAAAATGTTTATGTTTCATTTTTTAAGTACAGTAGGTAATTTCTGTTTCCTTTTTCTTATTTTCCTTCCAGATTTTTTTATTAGTATTTTATCGTTTACGTTTCTAGTTCCCACTTTTATTGTATGTGTCACTGACATGGTATTATTTGTCTTTGTTTTAGCCAGGAAGCCACCCATAGCACCCATACCATTGTATCAGCCATTAAATTGCATGGACTGTTATGTATCTTCCACTTCACGTGTAGGTGGTAACGATTCGAATCAAAACCAATTTGTAAACAGTAACACAAGCAAATTCAGACCTTTTGATGTTGAAAATCTTATTAAGGAACCTGCAATACAAAAGTTGCAAAAAGAAGATTATAATCATAATAATAACATTAATCAAATTACTAACGATAATCAAAATATTAAATCTGAAATTTTAATAGGAAAAGAAATAGCTGTAAATGAAAAGAAACAAGACGACTTTGTTCAAAAGAAAAACGAAGGGAATTCAAAAGAGATTTCTCTAAATGCAACTGCGAAGAGTAAGAATTGTGTTATTCTATATCCTGGTGTTACTATTAACTGCGATAGTGATCCGAATAATGATTTAAGTATTGCCATTGATCAAAATCTTGAAGAAAACGTAGTTAAGATTTCAAAAGTTGTAATTGAAGAATCAAATATAGACGTTGTGCAGCAGAAACAAGACAGTGAATATGAAGCTTCTATAATTATAAATTCCAAAATTCCAAAACCCGCACCATTTAATAGTGGTATAAATGTTAACTATTTTGATAGCACATCCGCGTTTTTGGATCGCAGTGCAGAAGTTAAGCATGCTAGAACACCCATTAATACAAATGTTCTACAAACTCACAGTCCTCAGCTTCCAGCTCCGTCTCCCAACTATCCTGTGCAGACACAGTTGTCGTCAGACTTTGGTTGCGTTAGTAATGGTAATATTACCAGCTTTTCAGAAAACGCTCTGATCAATGATAATCATTTATATTTTGACATTAAACCCATTTCTCTGGGTGGCAATATTTCAAATTCTGAAACTCTTCTAGGTACTAAGAATAGTAACATACCTTTTGATACCAAATTAGATGAAGAAGCAAAACCACAGTTTAACAGAGAGACAGTTATTCATGTACCAAATATTACTCGCGTTCCTACAATAAATAACAATTACATGAATGCCCCTCCTACGACTAGTCATAACGAAACCAAGGGCGCTACGTCATTTTGGGATTTGCATCTACCACATTCCACAGCCAGCACTACTGTATTAGTGAAAGAACAGGAATGCTCGAATGATATTACAATTAAGGACCTGCTAACTAACAATGTAATTTTAAGTAATGATAAAGTGAGTGAAAATTTAAATGGATGTTTAAATAATACTTCATTTAATCAAGTCGCTAATAATTTAAACAAAGTGAACACATCGAGACTGGTTAAAGTTATATGTAACTCTAAGGACGGTATAAATTTAACTGAACAGCATACCAATTTCGAAAGTTCTTTTAATGCAAATCAGATTTCAAACACCAAAAGCAGAACATCTATCACTAAAGCAACAAATGGTTTTAATGCGAATTCAACTTTAGCAATTTCTAATAAACTTAACACAAGTCTGGAGATAAATGGTGGTTTAAATCAAAAGTCTGAAAACTCATGCATCGTGTTAAATGTACCATCTCTAAACTACCACCAGCCTCCTATTAAAAAGCAAAGACTTAGTAAAATCGATTTAGCTACACGAAAACGCAAACTTCGGAGGCAGAAACGCCTTCTAGAACGTAACACCACCAACAAAGAAAATAAAGAAGACAGAAGCAGAAAAATGAAGAGGGAAAGAGTAGTGTATGAAAGAATTACAACCCATAAAGGAACAATAACGGATTTTGGCGTTCACGTTTTTGGATATTCAGACAGCTCAACTTCAAGTTCATACACTAGTTCAGAATGTGAGAGTGACTCGGTTGAACCAGATTTCTATATTAAATCCAGTTCTTCTTGTGAACCAGATCTACGACCTGAAAAGATAAAATTTTTGCAACTGTTTGGGCTGACTACTTTTACCAAAAAAAATGGTAAGTGTAATTATATAATCCACATTTGAATAGTTATGAAAATTGTCTTTTTTTTAATTTTTGTTGAATAAACAATAAATTGCAGTACTTAATTTATCTAAGACAGTGGTACCCAAAGTGTAGGTCTCGACCCCCTGGGGGGTTGCGATGTATAGGGTTAGAGGAAAATAAAACAAACTGTCTTTTTAATACATCCTCAACCGGGGTTTGAGCCCGCAGCCGATTGAGCCGCGTTTCAATGTGACCTCGACTGACAGCGCTTGTTCGCACTGCCCCATCAAGATCTCTAGCTTTTCAAATCTGGGTTCTGTATTCGATACACACACAATCATATCATTTTTAAGTTCGAAATGATTTCTTACTTTTGTTTTGATGGCAGTCATAGACTGGAAACTTAATTCGAACAAATATGATGTAGCAAATGGCATCAAACACTTTACAGCTTTGTCCGCAAGCTCGGAGTATTCTTGCATTCTTGTGCTCCAAAATTGATTACACTCTGGGAAATGAAGTCTAGTTTCAACATTCCATATCACATGGTATCGTAATAAGTTTTTTTTTTTGTGTTTGTCGAAATGTCTGCTGCTTCTTCATCCTTTGCTTGCTTGCTTGCTTTGAAAGAGCGAGATCTAGGACGCGGTTTTCCAAGCATCTCTATGCACTTAGGCCACATTTGGCCCATTGTACACTCTAACTAAGAATTTTGCCTATCTGGGGTAATTCCAACTCCAGTAGTGATTTTTAACGTGTCACACATCGCAGTGGCACGGGACCTACGGCTTTACTTCTTATCCGACAGAAGACGCATTTTCAGATTTTTCCCCGCTAGAAAAATCTTGCCGACCTCAGCCAGGTTTGAACCCGCGTCCCTCGGATCTAAAGGCAAATGCGCTAACCACTAGACCACCGAGGCCGGCTCTTCATCCTTTAGAAGGCGATATCGTCTGTTCTTCTTCTGAAAAAATCATACTGGTTGTTGTGGCTGTTCTTGGGATGTTGACTGCCAGCTGTCACCTTTTTGACGGTCTCCCTGGAAGTCTTCTGCCATGGGGTTTTCCGTTGCAGGCTATTTTAGCTATTCTAGTATCGGCTATTCTGGATACATGCTCACTCCATTCTCATCTTCGCCTTCTCACCCATCGTACTGTATCTTCCACCTTGCATTTATCTTTTATATGTGTATTCCGTTGTCTGTCCTACATCTTGTATCCAGCCATTGTTCTTAGCGCCTTCATTTCTGTTGTCTTATTTGTCTCTTTGTTGTCGCACTGTCAGCTCTAGTTTCAGCCCCGTATGTCAAGATTGGGCGCATACATGTTGTGTAAATTCTGGATTTGCAATCGATAGTTAGGTGTTTGTTTTTCCAAATAGTTTGTTTCAGATGTCCCCAAATTGTGGTGGCTTTGTTAACCTGATATCTCACACCATCTTTCAGATTCTCATAGCTACATATTTTGCTGCCCAAATATCAGAACGACATTACTTGTTCAATTGATGAAATTTCAGCTTGTTCAACGGAATTGTCTAAAAACAAATTCGGTATACATCTGTAATTGTCATAACTGTTTTGAATTTCTTTAGGGAAATAGTCAAAAAGCTGTTATTTTAAATTGTAAATTGTGCAAACTAACTTCCATATCTGCAAACACGTGCTTATGTGTTATCATATTATCATCCTTAACTAAGTTTTCCATGAGTTCTTGAACGCAGTGGATGAATCAATTTTTTTCAAGTTTCTTTATAAATTCGGTAATTTTGTCGTTGGCTTTTATGTTAATATCGTGACTTTGCAACCAGCTATTCAGGGTTTTTAAGTCCTTGAAAATATCAGCAAGGAAAGCCAGCCCATGAAGCCAAAGGGAACTGGAAAATATGTTGTCATATTCCGGTGTTTCATCTTGCAGGTACATCAAAAGAAGACAAGACAAGAAAACTCTTTTCAAGACATTACCCCTCGAAAGCCATTTTACTTCTATGTGATGAAGAAGATTGCGTATAAAGAAAAAAATACGAGTCTGCAGTGCTTTATCCTGATGGAATTTACCACTTTAATGACATTTTTCAAAACACAATCCAATTCCACAGACTTTTCTTTTTTGTCTGGATGTTTGGTATTTAAATGTCGAAATAGCTTTGATGGCTTTACACTTTCTTTTGAAAACACTTCTCGGCAAAGTACGCACTGGGGTTTCTGGGAAATAACGGTAAACTCATATTTGAGATATTCATCGTTGTACAATCTATTTTTCTTTGTTTTCTTGTTACTGCCAGACGCGGAACGTTCAAATGGCCGTTTTAAAAATTCATTTATCTTTAACAAAACGAGCATAGCTCGTACTTATGGTAATGTTAAATATTTGTTATCGATTTATCGCACTCAACACACACTCAGCACTACAGCACACAATTTTTGCAATAATGACTAATCTCAACGTGGCCCGCTGTTTATTTAAAGCAAAATGGTTTTTCCAGATTATTCCGGAAACACGGGAACAAATAAATAAATGTGGTAACAGATGGCGTCAGAAAATTTTTGGCGAAAGGGGGTCGCGCTTTAGAATAGTTTAGGAACCACTGATTTAACAAGAATGACATAGGTATATTATCATGGCAAGTAGGAGTACTTAAATCATAAAAATATTATTGGCAATCAAGAATAACATATTGATACTATAAATAGTAAATCAACAGTGTAACTGTTGCCTAAAGTTTAAGGTGTTTTGCCACTTGTCGCAAGTACGAAACAGGCATGTGTCTGATAGCATAGTGGGGAAGAATTTCAATGTTGTGGAAACATTCGATTACCCATACTTTTACTTTACTAATACATGGAATTGTCTCAAACACGTGCTGGACAAAGCCAGTAGATTTAATAAAATGCCGACACAAATCTGAGATAGCAATAACAACAATTTATTGTATGCTAGGTGGTGTAAATTATTCTTTAATTCAGTAATGGCATGCTCATTCTGTGAAATTACTCATCAAATATAGTTCTTCGCATAGCATAATAATAATAATTTTAAATATTTAAAATGGCGCGAAAATTAGTAAGGTCAAATTCTAAATTCTTTAACCAGCAACACCTAATGGAGATTAGCTTGTTAATGTTGCCATTTTAAAATGTCAGATAGTATTGGTACTTATACTAGTTTTAGTGCCGGAACCATTAGTGAGGAACCTTTTGGTACTTTATAGGACTTGATGCTTAGTGAAGACGCAATATAACTATTTAATTATAGGTTAACAAATGGGTATTGTTAGAGAAATTGCTATGATAGTAAATTAATTGTCGTTTCAATTAGAGCTTTCACTATTTTAACATTCTTTACAAAAATAATAAGTATAGAGCAAACGTTGTAGTCAACTTGTAACAAAACGTAAACGCATTGAAAATACTAAACATTGCAAAACCACAATTTCGCAGTTAACAAGCGACATTTGTGGTACCTTTAAGTCCAACCATTAAAGAGTTAATATTGCATAGTATTAACTTGAAATCTATTTCTTAATTTATTTTTAGTTATAATTAAGTGATTTGGTTTTATAATTTTTTTAAGTTTATTGTAATACACCAAATGTGTATAAGTGTGCTAGAACGCAAAGTTGGTTAGTAGATGGGGCCTCAATACACCAGATCTAGTGCAAAATTCACCAGCTTGGCAACACTGGTTGTTCCAGGCATGGACGTAGAAAATTAGTGTTCTTACAAAATCTCGTGGAAGATGAGATGCGCAAAGGCGGCGCTTGAAATAACGGGCGATTGTTACAGCGGAACCTAAAAACATTGACCGTTTAGTTCAATGAATTCCAAGAAAATGTATAAATCTAAAATTTATATTATTCTGCAATAGTATTAATAGTAGGTTTTATATTTAACAGTAAGCGTAAAGAGCATGATTAAAATAAAAAGAATGCAGGATTTAAAGAAAGCATATTCAAGTTATAAACGTTATAAATTATTTGGCGTCCTTGACTGTGCACAAGTTTACCATGATTACTCATTTTGAAGATTCTGTAAGTATATTGTAAATAAGTTCTTAAAACAGTATTTTACACTTACTATGCAGTAATGAACACGCTTCACTGTAGTTTTGTCAAAATCTGTTTAATTACAAATGGAAAAACCTGGGAAAACGAAGAAATAAGTTGATACACGTGAGATATGCAGCGAGCCGTCAACTGTCATCAAATGGCAATATTTTTAGGCGGAGTAGTAAAATGGGCGTCACCTGAGTACGAACGGCTTTTGTTCTTTCTGCGCTCTTCCACGAGATTTTGTAAGACCTCTACCTACTAAAAAAAGCACTGTGACGTCGCGCAAATGGTGTAATTTTACTACTTCAATATTGCAAAACTTTATAAAGTAAATCCTCAAGTAATAATAATGTTGTTGCTATTATTGCTAGACCAATTCCTACAGCAAAGTAATATTTTCGGTCGTTATGTAGCAGTAATGATTACAATGTTGCTGTACATTAAATAGAAAATAACTTGGGTGTATTAGCTAGTTAGTTGCTATACTATAATATGTAATTTGTGTTGCATAAATCATGTACTAAACAAGTTATTATCGCCATTATATAATCCATATACCATACTAAAACTTAACTGCAGTGTTATATCGAATTATACAGAAAGAAAAATTATAATTTTGTTAGTTCACGGAATTTGTATTTCCTGACGAATTTTTAAATTCTGTAGCAGTAGAACTGTCAAAATTAGAGAGAAGGAAATGGCAGCCAAAGTGGAACTATCCAGCAATAGAGGAAACGAAGACTGTAGCTTTAGACTTACCAGTGCCTTCTGCATCACCAACAGTGCTCAATACATCTCACGATTACCGATTGAAAACAGGCTTCTTTCATATTCTTGGCCTACAAACTCTGCCCTCAAATAATAGCCATGGTAAGTACTACTTTGTTAACTTCTTCTGATTATGGTAATAAGATTTATTCACAATATGACCAATCAATATTACAAACAATTTCAGATGCCAATGATAATTATGACTCCCGTGATGACTATTTTTAAACAGACACCCTATTTAAGGGCAAAGGTTAAGATTTTTTTGATGATGAGAACTCCATAAAACCTAGTATTTCAATGTCTCTAATTTTTTTTCCTGTAAACTGTTTTAGGAGAAAACTTGAACCTGTAAGAATGCCAACAATGATTATTTAGCATTAAATGAACGTTTGAAACCTCATTTTCCGTTATTTCCAAAATTGTGCTGCAAAACATTAAGCCAAAATTGCACCTTGAGTCGTAAAATTCCGCATTTCTTTCGTTGGGGAATACCCTTCTTCCTTTAGTTATTTGCCATAAGTCGTGTGGTTATCACACCCAGTATGTACCAGAAGCCGCTCTTGCATTATCTATTGATTTAGGCACTAATTACGTTGGTACTCATACCTTAAGAATCAAACCGCGCACCTTCTGTAATTAAGTTGTAATAATCAAGCGCAAAATCCAATAAATGTGTTTAATTACCTTATCAGATTATTTAATATTCAAATCTTAAACATGGCGCAGTCGGTAGGATATGAACCTACGCTTCCATAGGGAGATTATATTTCTATTTGCATTGTCAGTATGAATTAGGTTTTTCAAGAACGCACCTCTGACGCAAAGTTCGTTTTTGGGTGTATACAAATAGGCTTTTGAACAAATTCATATTTTGGCGAACAACTAAGGATCTTCCTGAAGTGTTAGCTTTGAGAGTAATAGAAAATTTTATAGCATATAGGAATGTGTCCCATTTAAGAGTATAACACCCTTATATATTTATTACTTTTTATTTAATTTAAATAAATATTTTCTCAAAGATAGAACACATTATGGTGTACATATGGCCAAAAAACAATTCGCCCCCTTTAAGCAACAACTTGACAGCTTAAAATAAAAAAAACACCATTTTCTAAACGCAAAAACCCATTAAATAGATATTTACAGACTTCAATTTTTTTAATTTAATGAAACTTTGAATATTAAGTTTTTTGGACAATTCTGAACAACTTTTATTCGTAAAATTTCCGATAAAAAATGCCTAATATGATTTTTGGAGTTACTCCATTTATTTTGGTATCGCATGTAAAGGGGGTAATAAGTAAACCAAATGTGTTCTATCTATCAGGAAATTTTGATTTTAACCAAATAAGACACACTGTGTTATATTGTCACTTCATGAAGAGCTAACACTTAACAGATTGTGTAGAGAACACCAAGACTATATGATTTCATCAAAAGACTTAATTTATATTTGTATACTACATTGGTCATTTACATGAAATACTCTTTTTATTGCTCAATATGCATTGTAGTTATGTTTTTTTTTTGTTTGCTGCGACTGAATATAAGCTGTTTTTAGTAAATAGTTCAAGATGTTAGACGAACTTTGTGCTAATAAATAATATTTTTTTATATATTCATTTAAGTAGAGGACCCGTAACGTAATTTGGCGAGAATGGCGTGAATTTGTATAAGAAAATACACAAATTAATTAAAGAAATAAATTTTACAAATATCGAAAGTTTTGCAATAATGCAATTTTAAGAATAATTTATTTCACAAATAATAAGTTAAATAATTTATTATTTAATAATATAACTTACTTTAATTACTCCGATTTTCCAAATTTCTTGGATATTTCTTGGCCACTCAACCAGCATTACTTCACCATTAGATACACAATATTTTATTGCATTCGATTCATTAGTTTTATTTTCTATTTACATCAATTAACTTGGTTTTTACAATTTTACACGTTTTTACATGTTATTGTAATTTTTACAAAAATTAAATAAAATTTATAAAATCTATAGAATATCCGATATCTTCATAATTTTTTTTAAATATTATTTTTATAAGTATATTAGTACAGTCCACTATCTAAGACATTCTTCTATTATTAACCAATTACTGGGGAAGTTACTCTACCAAATTTTTGATGTTCTTAATACCAAGTCAATACATTTTTTTATAAATCAAATTCAATCACAACTCAAATAGACGTGTTAGAATGTATCTAGATAACAGTATCTAAACATCTTTCAGGTACTTGGTAACATAAGTATCTTTATCTGTATCTAGCTTGATTTTTGAAAGTTCTTTTGTACCTAAATGCTTACATAAAATAGGTACAAATTTATTTAACATCTTCTTTACAATTTCGCCAATTTGAAATAGAATTTATTATATCTACAATTTGTTATCTATTGTTCGTTGTATGTACGTTTTTCATTAAACAAAATAGAGTAAATTTGTGTAATACAATATCATTTTTTTGCTACCTGTGTAACTATTGTGATAGTGTCTGTACCTGTAAATTTGTTATATATCAAAGTAGGTACCATACTCTTATAGTCGTTTGTATGAAGTACACAAATCAAAGACAACAAAACAAGATACTGACTACCTACTCGAAAAGAAGCCCTAGTAAACGATCCGGAAAATACACAATATCATAAGCTACTTTACACATACCAACGCAATCAACAGATTCTAATACAAATATGTCTGTATATGCAGTTTAAAATTGTAATACTGATGCACCGAGATATTAGTGGCTGGTGATGAAGAAATACCTTTTTCCACTACTAGTAGTAGAATATGCCATTATTTATGTCGTTTTCGGGTTAAGAAGATGAATTTCTCTCCTAGTAGGAGATAATTTTTCATTAGCTCCTACACTAGGAGATAAAAAAAACAATTGACGATAGTGACATTCCTTGATACATTTTTACGTTGATGACAGCTACAAAATTTGTTGGTTAATTTACTAAATTTTGGCAATCACAAAGAAAAGTAATCGTTTTTTAGTAGGAAAGAACGTTAGAAAAGCGTTAAATTTCGCGCCACGACCGGATAATAATAGTAATTTGTCGTACTGGATTTTCCCAGCTTCTTTTCTAATTTCGGGAGGAGTACCTACAATCACCATCATCTTCCATTTTGACAAATCGTACAAATAATAAAATTAAAAGTAAAGTCAATGTCAAATTTCAGTTGTTTTCTGTGAAAAACTACCTTGATACTTATTGGATCGCTTTTAATTCAAAAGAAATGCAGAAATTATTGTTGGAAAATTCGTTAAATGTTCTAGTAGTGGAAAAAATAATATATAAACCACGGTACAGAAGCTTTTTCTTAACCTCACAACTTATTCCCCTCGATGCTGCGCATCTCGGATCATAATAATGTTCGGCTAAGAAAAATTGCTTCTGTACCTTGGTGTATAATTACTATTAATTTTTATTACTTACATATTTATTTTTTCTGTCTGCCGGTTGCTTGACAGTTCCTCTTAGCTGAATACCGGATAAGATAATTTTCGCTTGTTTTTATTATTCATTTACAGCTACTACCTAAATAAATAATTATTACACACGCATTTTTTTATAACTAATAGTTTACACTTATGTTGTTTGTAAAAATAAACATATTAACCTATACAGGGTGTTTATTAAACATACGGCAAAAATTCAAGGGGTTATTCCCTGGACTATT
>JABXWE010045138.1:0-14187 GCA_014611495.1 Limonius californicus
ATTAATATATACAATGTGTATCTAAAATGGCAACAAACAGCCGTGGAAATAATAAGTAAAACATTTGAATACCAGTACATTATTTGTTTGCAGTTTCAGAAAAATAAATTGTTATCTTTTAGAAAAAGATTTAAATGTATTATTAAGTTTAAGATTTTAACATGGTTGGATAATTTATTCTACTCTAAATCTAATTTTGAAATACAGTTTTCAAAAATATTTTCCTATAATTTCAACCAGTTTGTGGTGCTCTATCCAAGCCTTTAGTCAAGGAAATTGTCACTACAACTTTTAAATACAACACTATTTTTAATTTAATTTTAACATAAAGCCACAATAACAAAAACATTGTCTGTCTTGTTAGCCTTGCAACTGCTGGGAAAAAAACAAACATACTTTATGTGCATGGAAAGACATAACATACCAGAAAACATGAAGTAATAACTAGTGTACTCATTCAAAGTGTATCTTGTTATTGTTTATGTTAGCATGTTACTTGCTGACCTTGCCATCCTAATCTTGTTTTTCAGTGTGCATTTGATTAAATTTTAACCAGTAGGTCTTTAACAAACCATCTTAAAAAAATAATCTTACAGTGCAAGATCTGATGTTCTTAGTGGCCAACTTCGCAAAGAAATAATGTTTTCAGTATTGAGACCTTGTTTGCAAAGCAGATATAAGAATACTGTTGTATTCAGAATTTAGTAAGCTTTCCACTTATTGAACATAATATGTGTTGTTGGCAATGAAATTCTCTCGTTGGGAAAATATTTGTATATTATTTAATATATTATATTAAAAAATAAAAATTACGTTGGTAGTAGAGATATTAAAGTAAGAGAGATTATGTAGTGTTTTGATAAAATGTGTTTGTAGTTATTTTGTAGTTATTGAGGGTTAAATAAAGGGAATAAACAAACGTGGTTTGCTCAATCAACAGTAAACAGAATACGAAACCAATAATATGCAGTATCTTTCAAAAAAACCTTTTTGGGTTCACTACTCCTTCATTCTTTTTGGTGATAATTTTCTCAACTGAATGGTTGGGATTAGGTTTAAGAATAAAACCTGTTTAACATAATGGAAAATTTGTTGGAACAGTTTTAATTTAATAAAAATATTGAGTGTCAAATGAAAAATCAACTACCCTACTGTGTAGATATGATATTCATTGTGTTAAATTGCAACTAATATTGTTCTAACATTTTTCAAAACTGCACTTACTGTAGTACACTAACAAGCAAATGTTATTTCTTAAATATTGTTTAAATCAAGGTCGTATGGGGAGACTGAGCCCTCCCCCCCAGTTTAGCTATAAACAAGACAAACTTATAGTCTATTGACTCTTGTTTCCTCTTGCTATTGAAAATATATTATTATTCTAGTCAGTGTTTTGTATTGAAGTTAATTTGCTGTATAAGTTGTTGTCATATTTTTTTATTACTCTGCGCTTTTCCTACAAAAAATATTTAAAAAAATACAAATAAGCAAGCCTGCAAGCTTGCTGGGAATCGAAACCGGGTCTATTACATGAAAGGCCATTTTCTGCCTTAGCTATATACCCAAAATTTGGAGAAAGGTTAATGTGGTCTTCATACCTAAGGGAGGAGGGCGATCAAACACCCAGCCCAAGTCATATAGACCGATAAGCCTAACCTCATTCCTGCTAAAAGGCATGGAAAAGGTACTTGATCAGTATCTGAGAAGTGAGATCCTCCCAGACCGCCCACTTCATCCCAACCAACATGCCTATCAAAAGGCAAAATCCACCATAACGGCTCTAAGCAGTCTCGTTAAAAAACTTGAAAAGACATACGTGGCGAAAGAAATAGCTCTATGTGCCTTCATAGACATTGAGGGTGCCTTTGATAACACCTCCTTTGAAGCCATAGAAAGAGCTGCCAAAAAGAAAGGCTTCGATCCTACGACTACCAAATGGATTAAAACCATGCTGGAAAGTCGAGAGATCACAGCCAAATTAGCAGGAGAAGAAATTACCGTAACGGCAGCTAGAGGCTGCCCCCAAGGAGGGGTATTGTCACCTCTTTTGTGGTCCGTGGTGGTTGATGACCTGCTCAACGTGTTATCACGACACGACTTCGAATTACAAGGGTATGCGGATGACCTAGTAATCATAGCACTTGGAAAATTTGACACAACTGTTTCACAACGTATGCAGATGGCTCTCGATACTATTAACAGATGGTGTCGAAGTCAAAGCCTAAGCATAAATCCAAAGAAAACGGTCATTATCCTCTTTACTAAGCGAAGGAAGCTAAATCTAAAAGCCCCCACGCTAGAAGGAACGACCATTGACTTCAGTAATGAAGTCAAATACCTTGGAGTGACACTGGACCAAAGGTTAATGTGGAACTCACACATCAGAAAACTCCAAAAGAAGGCAGTGATAGCAACTCAAACATGCCGCAGGCTTCTTGGAAGAAACTGGGGTCTAAAGCCACAGCTGATCTGCTGGTCATACGTGACAATTATAAGACCCATGATCACCTAAGCATCGCTTGTATGGTGGCCAAAAACAACACAAGTTACTACTCAGTCACAATTAGAGAAGATACAACGTCTCGCCTGTCTGAGTATCACAGGAGCCATGAGCACCTGCCCAACTGCAGCAATGGAAGCCATGTTAGGTATAACGCCCCTATACTTACAGGTGCAAAAGGAGGCGATGCTACATGCGCTGACGCTCACAAGGATCAACCAGTTTAAATCAGGGGACCTAACAGGCCACTTAGAAATTCTAAACCTCACCCATTTAGAGCGAACGGCGTATACCGTATCAGACTTTATGCAAATAGCATACAATTTTGACCAACCCTTCAAAGTCAACATTCCGGACCGAGAAACATGGTCAACAGGAGCGCCTCCATTTAAAAGAGGATGGCTCCAATGGTACACAAATGGGTCAAAGATGGGGGAAGGAGGCACTGGCGCGGGCGTGTACGGCCCTGGCTGCCGCATCTATAAAGCCCTTGGAACCAGAACTACCATCTTCCAAGCTGAGGTTTATGCCATAAACCTCTGCACTAGAATAAACCTCAGGAAAGGTTATAAAGGTGCAACAATTGATATTCTAACAGACAGCCAAGCAGCAATAAAGGCTCTGAAAGCCTATAGCTGTGAATCCAAACTTGTCTGGGAATGCCTAGGCAACCTCAAGCAACTGGCCAGCAAAAACCACGTAACTCTATGGTGGGTTCCAGGGCATGAGGGTATACCAGGCAATGAAAAAGCCGATGAACTCGCAAAAAGAGGTGCAACAACGGCATACACTGGACCTGAACCTTGTTGTGGAATACAGAAAAGCCACATAAAGCACGAGGTCAGCCTATGGGAGGAACAAATGAAATCCTCGTACTGGGAAAACACACCAGGACAACGTCAGGCTAAACAGTTTATAACCATTTCGCAAAACAAAGCAAGGAACGCTTTACCTCTCATCAAGAAGGAGCTGCAGACCATCACTGGTCTTTTCACAGGCCACACTCCACTAAAATACCATCTATTTAAAATTGGTAAGACTGAGGACCAAATATGCCACCTATGCAATGAGGCAGCAGAAACGGTTGAACACATCCTATGCAGATGCGATGCTGCCGGTCGACGCAGACACAACATTCTCGGGAAAGAGACTAGCACACCTACTGAAATAAGAGACTTAAATCTCAGAGACATCCTCAGGTTTTTCAATAGCCTTCAGCTTCTCTAACAAAGGCAAGGGCTTAGAAGTTACAATAGAACCATTAAGGGTCGCAGTGACGAAAGGCATGCCAAGGCCAAAGCCCCAAACAAATAATAATAATAATTACATGAAACCTTCTCACATTAACCATCAGCTCAATGAGACACTCATTGTATAATGCCATTTTTAGTTATATTAGTGATACTCTGGTAATTAGGTTTGTTAATTATTTTATAAATTTATTTAAACTAAACAAATTAACGTCATAATGACTGCATTTGACAACAATTTACCCCAACTAATATGTAATTGCAAAATGCTGCATTTAAAAGTATCTGGGAAGACAACTTTGTTTCCTACTATGTGATTTGTAGGTAGATGTATTATTAAAAAATGGAGATTTGTAGAGCTCATGTTCTTAGTAATTCATAAAACTCAAAATTTTAATTTTTGAAATGATAATTTTTATGGAGGTTTCTAAAAATTGGAAAAACCAACAAATAATTTTGACAGTACCAATTCATAGAGGACACTGCCTACTACAATCTATCCATAAATAGTTTTTCTAATATTTCAAATAAGCGAGATATCATGCTGATTCATCTTAGCAAACCCTGTATACTCTAATTTTGATTTTATGTCAGTAACTCTAATGAGGGCACCTATTATAATTACTTAGATGAAAATTGCTTTTCTGGGTAATCTTATAGGAGCAAAATTTAAATGTAAAACAACATTGATTATTTAAAATTTTTTTGGGTTTTTGGTTCATTACATACCTATATGAAAAAAATTAAAAGAATGCAAACATATAAAAATACATATTATGGTGTTTTATTAAATAAAAGTACAAAAATCTATTTAAGTCTTAACAGCAAGGCTTGCTTTTGTTTTCTTTTTGTTTATACCACCGAATTCTGCAGTAAAAATACTAAAATTTTGATAATTTAACCGCATTCATACCTATGCAAATAAAATAGTTAGCTATTGTAAACTGTTTACATTAAGAAAACTGTATAAACGGCCTTCTTAAGCTCAAATTATCTTTTGCAGAATTTTATATCTGCATTAACAATAATTACTTGTCCTTAATGCATTCTACAAGTGCTGGTAACATAAACTTTGCAAATATATTGATATTTAATAATAAGTTTCTAATATGAGCATTTCAACTACCTACTAATTATTTTAAGGCAAAATTATATTCGATTTATTATTTAAATTATGCTAAACAATAAAGTACTGGCCTTATTTTATGCCATTTCAGATTTAGTATGTATAAAGTAGCCAAACTATAGTCTATGTATAAATATACCTTTGAATGTCGATCCTTCTTCGCATCCCATCCATTTGGTAAATCTTGTGCTGTATCTGCAAACATGTTTACTAAAGCCACCAAATCCTTATTGTGCTGGTACTTTTCAAAAGTCCCCGGATCCCTTCGTATTCTTACAATAATGTGCTTCAGGGTTCCATTTCGGTTGTACAACGACAAAGCATCCTGCAAGCAATACACAATTCAAGAGCTGTTTAAAACGTACAAATTGTGGAACTCACCTGGTTCATGTGCAGAATGGTGAAAAAGTCAGGACGGGTCAGTAGACGACAACCTGGAGGCACAGCTGTGTAGTCGGCCTCTTCAACTTGGTGTGAACTTATAGTACGACGAATGCTTTGGTATCGCCGGTCTAACTGACGTCGTTGTTGCTCTGCACCACCACCAATTGGTACAATGGCGGTTCCTCCTCCTGGCCTTTGCCAAGAAGTGGTGCGGGTAGCATGGTCGATGTAAAATACACGTCCGTGACTGTCCATTCGTGCTTCCCATGCTGAAATAATATCACAAATAAAAGCATAAATACAGTTGAACTTTCATATGAAGAATTTCTCCATTTAACGAATTATTTCAAGGGACCATGTGAGCACTTTTTAACATTATTTTAGCCCTTTATATTAAACTTCGAGTTTCTATTTAACCAATATTTACTAGCTTAAAAATTAAAGCATAGGCTATATTACCTATTAGAGCTAACAAACTTGTATTGGATATTCCAAAGTCGGGTACCATACTGGGAATTTAAAATTTACTTTACCACCGTCATTGGAGATCAGCTAACCCTTTGTACCTTCCTTAATCATTAATGAAAACACGTAGATTTGTATTTAACCTTGATCATACAATTTCACAAATTTAGTTTGCAGTTGCATTTGCATTCTTGCAGAGTGTAGTTACATCGCTAAAATCATAAAATGGTAATTCGAAGTAGAAAATATTTAAGTGTATGTCAAAAGTTGAAGCTCTTGGAAGAGTTCGAAAATGACCAGAAAAATAAGGGTCTAGCAGCCCATTTTGGTATACCCCTAAACACCTTATCTACCATAAAAAAAATTGTGACACCATCATTAGGCAAAGCGAAGATCTCAATCCAGACATAATAAATTTCGAAATTACTGTACATTAATTTCTTTTGTATTTATGCAGTTTTGACAATATAAAAATGTTGCTGCTCCATATATTGAATTTTCTATATACTGAAACTTTTAGCACTAGTTGTCATATAGAATGGGAATATCAAGCAAACTCAGTGTTTCCTTGGGTTTACAGGATGTTTTAAAAAAATCTTCAACAGTTTATACCAATAGTACACAAGAATAACAAAAAGCAAAACAACTGCTTGTTCAGAATTTTCAGATTTTAACAAACATCACTAGTAACAATGAAACTTCATATTTTCTAAAAAAAAAATGTGTGAAATAGACATTACACATATATGTATTACATATATTTTTAAAGTACTGAATTAGAACACGTGCGTGGATACGGAACTAAGTAACCAATGTTTCTCAAGAGTCAAACAACATATTGTTCATCAAAGTCTTTACAGTGTTGATACTTGCTGCAACTATCGTTCACTAAACATCAAAATGCAAAACTATACAAATAGATAGCAATCTTGCAATTTGAAAAGAAGAGCACATTTTTCAAGAACTAAAAAATAAACAATCTTTAGAAATCAGCAATCAAAACAATGATGAGTCAGTTCTGAGGAGGATTCTCCAAATTGAACAATACAATAAATGATCTTCTGTTTTCTTCAACTGTCTATTGTTCGGGTCAATATCTTAGAGTTTTGGGGTGAGTTTTGGGGTGCTTGCTTGCTTGCTTTGAAAGAGCGAGATCTAGGACGCGGTTTTCCAAGCATCTCTAGGCACTTAGGCCACATTTGGCCCATTGTACACCCTAACTAAGAATTTTGCCTATCTGGGGTAATTCCAACTCCAGTAGTGATTTTTAACGTGTCACACATCGTAGTGGCACGGGACCTACGGCTTTCCTTCTTATCCGACAGAAGGCGCATTTTCAGATTTTTCCCCGCTGGAAAAATCTCGCCGACCTCAGCCAGGTTCGAACCCGCGTCCCTCGGATCTAAAGGCAAATGCGCTAACCACTAGACCACCGAGGCCGGCAGAGTTTTGGGGTACTAGTTCACAAATATGGAATGTATTCTAATAAGAATAAGAAGCAGTCTGAAAGTTGTTTAATAGAATACCTTTAGGATACAGGGTGTATATATTAACCAAAATGCTACACCTGACGACGTTCTTCGTAAAAGAAACATACATTTGGAAACACTGCACCCAAACAGATGTTACTATACACGGTAACTAACTACTTATACTTATAATAAAAACCGTCTGCTTCCAATCTCCGTGGTATCATTTGCATTTCTTGCTCCAGTGGTTCTGGTGTAATTTGTAATATTGACGCGTTATTTCTGTTCATAACTTCGTCGGCGTTTGGTGGAAGCGTAGCATAAAGTATTTCTTTTATAAAACCCTAAACAAAAAGTTTAAAGGATTGAGATGGGACCGCCGCGAACAATCCATCTGTTTGACAAGTGTTCCTCCAACCACTTTTACATTACGGGCAAGAGGAGCAGGAGCCCCATCATGCATGTATATCATATTAGGTAGTATGTTCAACGGAATATCATCAATAACTTGTTCCAAAACATTGAGGTATTCATCGGTGTGAAGTCGATTTGGGAGGTAAATTGGTCCAAGAACCCTGTGGTTTATTATGCCCAGCCATACATTAACGGAAAACATTCTCTGGTGATCATAATCACGAAATTCGTGTAGGTTTTCCTCAAGCCAACAGTGAGTATTATGCATAATAAACATGCCGTCTCTGGTAAACATGCACTTGTCATTCCGAAGAATAAGTCTTAAGAAGTCACCATCGTCACGAATTAAAATCGTGTTGCAAAAATTAAATCAGGATATGCTATCATTTTATAGCGAGGCTGAACATTGCAGACATGATAGGATAAAAAAAATTCTTGTTGAACCAAATGTACGATCTTGTTAGTAGGGATATTTAATGTTTTCTGCTCTTCCAGTTGTATTGTGCGCCTTCGTGGACCAGCGTTCGCAATTCTTTTGACAAACGAACCAGTTTCACGAACGCGTTGGTCCGGCATTCGAAATACATTTCTGCTAGGATGCCTCGGATTTGGAAAACGTGCCCGGTATTCTTGTCCTGCCTTGTTAGCATTTCCATTACAGAAACCGTAGAACATGTACATATCGGCATACTCACTGAACGTAAAATTCATTATCAATGAACGAAAAAGATAACAATAAAAAAACAAAATACAGTAACACAAGAACTAATGAAAACTATACAAATAATCAGAAATAACACAAAATTGAATCAAGCAAATCGTATTAATTTCATTTTGTACTGTCAAAATCTGATAATACCATGGGGGACTGCTTATTGTTTTACAATGTTGCAAAATGTATTTTGTATGAAAATTGGTTAATTAAGACATGTTAAAAACAAACTTTTGAGACAGAAAGACTACATCTACGGAAAAATAATATTCATAATTCTAAATTGCAGCTTTTTTTATCAACAGATATCGATTAATAACGCATATTAAAAGACCGGATACCCAAACTTGGGGACCTTGCGCAGACGCAGGAAGCACGGTACAACATTTTAGTATTAGGATTTTCGACTTATGATTTTACCAAGAACATCATCACGTATAGCTTTTTCATTAATTTATACACAACCTGTACACTTATGGTCCTAATACCGTTGCTGACAACAAACAATTAAACCTATTTAAACTTTGAAAAAACCCCTTACCATCACGATTTCTATCCAATTAAACTTAGTACTTTCACATGTTCCTCCTTTTAAGTCTTATAACGAACTTGAATTATAACCAACCAATTTCTGCAATACCTAGAGGTTCGTTAATTCCGAACACAACGCTACACAAAAATAAATTATAAATTGTAAACATTCCAAGAAATAAAATACTTACAAGGTGGTAAAGGTTCCTCTTGTTCCCCAGGGATTTCCGCGACAGCCAATACTCGAGGCGTCCTTTCTGGGATTGATGGTAACCTCGTGGTCGTTAGATGGCGCAACGGCAGAGGAATCCCACCGCTAGCCTCACCACCTCTGTTACTTGGTCTTGCAATATCTTTGCTGCGAATTTCAGGCGATCTGCTATCGAAGTTGTGCAATTCCGTTAAAGCTCGCAAACTCAGGCGTGGATTTTCCTTATACTGCAAAACCACCTCAGGTTTCCGCAAGACTGGATGCCCATTCCTATTTTCAATCACTTTGGAGCTTTCAGGATGCACAACTTCAACATCACAGCCTAATGCCGAAGCCGCACCGTTGCAGGCTGCCCAACCATTCAACGTATCCAAAGTGCAAATATCAGCAAGTCTAATTTCAGGTGATGGAATAACCTCCTGCCCTTCAACAGGAAGCTCCAGGTTATGATCGGTGTTCTTCAACGTTGGCGGACGCAGACCATCGGAATTTTTCAATCGTCTTGCATGATGCGTTGGTGTTGGTGGGCAGACTAGCACATGGTTTGTTGCAGAAGCCACTCTGGAGAGGGCCTTCAACTGCGGTTTACCTAATGAAGACGGGAAAATTTGTTTGTCGACCATTTCCAATGATCTTCTTTCTAATGTAGAGTGCAGAGGAGTAGTTAACGAACTGATCTTCGCAGCTGCTTCATCAGAGGCGGAATCCTCGGAAGTACCAGATAACTTCTCCTGTAATTCCAAGCGAAGCGGTTCACACTCGCAACTTGGCGTCGCGGCAATATTCGAATTCGAGGTTTGTCTTGTTAAAGGCTTGTGCGGTTTTAGTAGTAAATCAGATTTGGTATCGTTATCCGTACTTTCCAAGGAACTAGTGCTATAAGTAGATACAGAACTTTGGCTTTCTTTAGCTTCTAAACTAACGTGAGCAGTAACATTTGATTGTTCTTTGTAGGGACTAGTCGTTACAGTACTATCTAATTCTAAATTTTTCATTAAGACCGTCGTAATATAATTATCGCTTCCGATCAGCGTCTTACTATTCTCTAATAAAGCGGTTTTCAATTTATGGCTCGAAGCACATGTATTGTTCAGTTCCACAGCCCCTGTGTTTGAGCTAGTTGTCGCCTCACAACTTTGGTTGTGCCTTCTTAAAATCTCATCCGTGTCGATCAATTCGAACCCGAACGTGTCTTCGGGCTTTTGAATCTTTTTTGGTTTATGCGATCTAAGCACTGCAGGTGGAGAAAAAAGTCCATTAACAGCATTAGAACGTTCTAGTGGCCTATGCAGCGTTCTAGGAGGTAAAGGAGGAGCCGCGTCGTCGTCTAATAACGAATTTGTACTGGAAGGGTCTGAGCTTCTCTTATCATCTGTCGATGTCGACGAGGTTGCTGCCCAAATTTGATAGTATTCTTTGCTAGGGGACTTCGGAGTGATGCTTTGTCGGATTTTTTTCTTCACCCCGCTCATGTTTGTGCTTTCAGATCTCCTAAGGCCCACCGAGGATTTTTTCTTCACCCCCGATTGTATTTGGTCTTTAGTTGCATTTAGCCTTAAATCTTCTAATGAACTGGAAGTTTTTAGAGGTAGTACTACAGATTCGTCCTGAAACGCATCGTTCTCTATGCCATTGCACTTTGCCTTCTGCCTTATTTTTATGAACTTTCTGAATTTGTCTGTTGGCTCTTTTATTATTAGAGGCTCCGTTTGCGCTAAGCAGTCTAACGTTGACCCACCGTAATAACGAAAACACAAGAGTTTACCGCAGTCTGCAATGAAAACAAAGTAACTCAGTGAATCAATGATTTTTTTCGTACAATATTCTAATTTAACATAAAATACAGTCATTCCCTTCTCAGATATCGAACAACTAACGGGAAATGTTCTATATCACTGAAGTTTCCTGACGAATGATGACACACGTGGTTGTGAGTCACTACAAGAAGGGTGAACAGGTTCTGTTTAATTCACAGGAAACATTTGCATTTAAGGATCAGATAACTAATTGCATAAACTATGTTTTACATTATTCTTGCTAAATAAGTTTTAAACTTTTAGGAAATATCTATAAAATGCACTAATTCTATACAAAAGTTATAAATTTATGGTAACTGATTTAAGGCAAGAAAGATTTAAGAAAATATATTATATAATTTCGCAAAACGTAAACACTAGGTCGTCATAAAGCATTGTATGGGTGGAGTTAGAAATTACAAAACTCTACTGGGTATGGTGATTCAAAATTATCTGTTAAACATAAATATTTACTTTTTGTCATTTCACATCTGTCATCTACATATCGACGCACCAATGATTAATATAATTCTAACAATTGTTTACAAACACCTAGTAGAATAGTTTCCTTGTTCATGTATCTTCCAGTATTATTTGTTCTCTTTCTAGAAAATTGAAAATCATTTCTTAATTTTTCTAATAGTTTTAAATACAAAATAATTTGTAAATTACTCATTGTATAGACTGGTTATAAATGTTTGCAATCAGGTGCAACGGTTAAATTTGTATGCAGTGTTGCCTGCCCTACAAATTTTTGGTAGATATATTGAATTATAAATTGTTTTATTACACTAAATTCTACTAAACTACTGAATTACTTTTATCTACAGCAAACTTTAAAAATATCTGTTTAGATACGAAAAATAATACATTTGTTTGGGGTTGTGTGATACAAAAAAAGGGGTGTATTGTATTTCCTCTGTAACTGTAAGTGATTAAACATTTCTTTGATAATTTAATTAAAGCCAAATAAGCAAATAACGAAAATTCTTACTTTTTTTACTATAAAAAGTATACAGGGAAGATTTTTTTCATATTATATATAGAAACCGATGGTAGTAATTGCCAGTAATAAAGGTGAGTAAAAAAGAGAATAAGTATTATGAAGGCATAAAAATATATTAACTTTATCTCTGATATGATAAATGATACAATATTTTAATAATTAATCTTAAATTCACAAAATAGTAACATAAGAATAATTACTTTACGGATTTGCTTTAAACGTTCTATTTTTTTAATTTTATGATATTATTATTATTATTATTATGAAAAAGAAGAGAGAGAGAGTCTGTTAAATGAAGGTACAGTTTCTGAATTTAGTGCTGACCAATAATCAATTTATATTAGCGTAAATAGTTGATTAGGGAATGTTTTTATAAATTTCAAAAAAAAAATAAATAAAGAAGATTTTAGAAAATCGCGATTTTCAGTTTTATTCAAATTGCAAACGAAGCGTTTAAGTATTATGAATGTTAGGGCAGATTATTGGTTATTACTGAATATAACAACTTTTTCTCCATTTAACCGACCTTCTATCTCCTATAACAAGAAAGATCTCCGTGGTGCCCCTCGAATTTTAATCCTGCTGTATAGTAAAGATATTTAAACAACCGACGCACGTCATTTGTTTTTCATCTTCTTCGAGTGCGTTGTCTCTTACGAAACGTAGCGACCTTCTCTTCTATGCTATGCTATCACCGACATAGAGGATCTACAGATTACCGTAGGCTCCAAACCACGGGAAGTATAAACACTTCTACTCCAGCGACAAATTAGGCAGAATACCTCGCTGGTTTGCCATTGCCTTGCGAGAATTCCAGAACTTGGAATTGAACCCCAGAGCTTCAGCGTAGAAGTCCTACGCGCTGACCTCTATTCAATTTACACATCGATCTCTATAAATCAATGTTATGCGTATTTAACCTCACTTTTTCGGTACTCACATATTCAGAAGCATCGTTCGAGTGGTTGTATACATTTTCAAATAATTCCTATATGAAACGTAGAACTGACGAACATAGAAGCAAGATTTAAATGGGATGATGTAGCGCCTTATATAACAAATACAACAGAACAATCTGACGACCACTAATATGAATATGAGAGTAACGGTTAAGTTTCTTGTAAAAAATTACGTAAATTATATAACTATAATTAAATGGATCTCTATTAAGAATGTTTTATATTTTTATATTTCTCCTATACCTGGGTTTACAATACATATCCAATTTGAAAAGTGGGTTGCATATCCAGCATCCAGTACTGCATAATATTAAGTCCCTTGAAACGTAATAATCACAACAGTTACTGAGGGGCATCGATTGTTTGGATTCCTCTACTATAAGCGATTATGTAGCGGTTAGACATAGAACGCATCTTAATAAAGGCCAAACGTGTATTACAACTGCGGTTGTAATATTGTAAACACTTTTAGTCAGTCTATACATTCAAAAATTGTTCAAGATAACAAAGATATATAGGCAGGTTCATGAAACACTATTGGTACATCAATATACACGAAAGATAAAAAAGATACTAAAACTTACATACCATTGTGGGCATGAGGTAGATCCAATAACCACATAGTGCTTTGTTTTCTACCATAAACGTTTTGCCTTCCCAAGCACTCTTCAGCACTGGAGCTATCTGTAAAAAATAAACAAAATGATGGTCTTGTTTGAAATTTTTATCAATTAATACATAAACTATAACTATCTACTAACACGAAACATCTTACCTAAAAGCTTTTAATAAATTAATTAGAAAAGCACAGATTGATTTTATGAGTATCATAAAATAATGAAGCGGGCAGTATTAGATTACAGATAACACACTAGAGAGAATTGTTGGTTGCCTACCGGCGACTGACTGAATTAAATTTCTCCAATAATGGTTCGTTCGAGCAGAAGGCACCGGCCCCGAGATGCGCCTCGAAAAATATCAGCAGCCCTTCAATCAATTCCCGAAAACAGCACGATATAAAAATAGACTTTATTGTGATTTGCCCAAATTTACAAATAAGGAAGTAAATTGCGAATTGGGGAGGAGCACCACACCAAAGCTGGTTCTGAAGGAACAGAAATTGCACTGAAAAAGTCAATTACCTACAATATGCCAGCTGGGGCTTGGGCATGATGCCCAAAATCGTCGAAACGTATTAGTCAGAAGACAATGCTGCTTACGAAAGTCTTGGCATGAATGACAACACTTGGAAAACTGCAAGCCCTAAATAATGTAAGAATATTTTCATCGCAAGGAAATTCGTATTTTCAATTGCAAGCCATTCAGATAATTCTGGTGTCGTCTTAAAAAATATTTTTTCTTCA